>CAUYLG010019462.1:0-62900 GCA_963573385.1 Cacajao melanocephalus | reverse complement strand
TGCTGGATTCGGTTTGCCAGTATTTTATTGAGGATTTTTGCATTGATGTTCATCAGGGATATCCTTGAGTACCTAATTTTTAAAAGTTTCTTTGAGTTAGGATCTAAGTAAGGTCTGTATTATGATTTATTTATATGTGCTTATAGGTTATCTTCTTTTTTTTTTTTGAAATTATTTATTTGTTGCAGACGTTAGGTCATGTGTCCTGAAGAGCTTCCCACAGCTTGGATTTTGCCATGTATGATGATGTTTAACATGTTCTTTTGTCATTGTTGCCATCATCATTGTTCTTCCTCCTCTTCTTCCTTCTTCTTCCCTTCTCTCCTTCTGTCCCACTTTCTCTCTTTGTTTAACAAGAATACCTTATTGGAGATATTTTTTTCTTCTATCAGAATGTGTATTATGTCTTGTGGTCTCTTTTTTTTCTGTGATGTTAGCAGGTGTTGATAGTCAATGCCTAAATTTATTAATTCTCTATGTGTTGCAAAATGGGTGATATGCTTTTCTTCTAGTGGCTTTATTGTTTTGGGTTTTACATTTAAGTCTTTAATCCATCTTGGGTTAATTTTTGTATAAGGTGTAAGGAAGGGGTCCAGTTTCAGTTTTCTGCATATGGCTAGCCAGTTCTCCCAGCACCATTTATTAAATAAGGAATCCTTTCCCCATTTCTTGTCTTTGTCAGGTTTGTCAAAGATCAGATAGTTGTAGGTATGCAGTCTTATTTTTGAGTTCTCTATTCTGTTTCATTCATCTATGTGTCTTTTTTTGTACTGGTATCATTTTGTTTTGGTTACTGTAGCCTTGTAGTATAGTTTGAAGTCAGGTAGCGTGATGCCTCCAGCTTTGTTCTTTTTGCTTAGTATTATCTTGGCTATACAGACTCCTTTTTTGGTTCCATATGAAATTTAAAGTAGTTTTTTTTCTATTTTGGCAAAGGAAGTCACTGGCAGCTTGATGGGAATAACATTGAGTCTATAAATTACTCTGGGCAGTATGGTCATTTTCATGATATTGATTCTTCCTATCCATGAACCTGAAATGTTTTTCTATTTGTTTGTGTCCTTTCTGAATTTCTTGAGCAGTGTTTTGTAGTTCTCCTTGTAGAGCTCTTTCACCTTCCTAGTTAGTTGTATGCCTAGGTATTTTATTCTTTTTGTAGCAATTGTGAATGGGAGTTCATTCCTAATTTGGGTCTCTGCCTGGCTGTGGTTGGTGTGCAGAAATGGTAGTGATTTTTGCACATTGATTTTGTATCCTGAGACTTTACTGTAGTTGCTTATCACCTTAAGAAGCTTTTGGGCTGAGATGATGGGATTTTCTAGATATAGGATAATGTCATCTGCAAACAATGATAATTTGACTTCTTCTCTTCCTATTTGAGTAACTTTTATTTCTTTCTCTTGCCTGATTGCCCTGGCCAGAACTTTCAATACTGTGTTGAATAGGAGTGGAGAGAGAGTGCATCCTTGTCTTTCCCAGTTGTTAAGGGGAATGCTTCCAGTTTGGGCCCATTCAGTATGATATTGACTGTGGGTTTGTCATAGATGGGTCTTATTATTTTGATGTATGTTCCTTCAGTAGCTGATTTATTGAGAGTTTTTAACATGAAGGGATATTGATTTCTATTGAAGGCCTTTTCCACATCTATTGAGATAATCATGTGTTTTTTGTCTTTAGTTCTGTTTATGTGATGAATCACATTTATTGATTTGCATAAGTTGGACCAACCTTGCATCTAGGGGATGAAGCCTACTTGATTATCATGAGTAAGCTTTTTGATGTGCTGCTGTATTCAGTTTGCCAGTATTTAGTTGAGGATTTTTGCATTGATTTTAATCAAGGATATTGGCCTGAAATTTTCTTTTTTGTTGTATCTATGCCAGGTTTTGGTATCAGGATGATGCTGGGCTCATAAAATGAGTTATAGAAGAGTGCCTCCTTTTCAATTGTTTAGAATATTTTTAGTAGAAATCATATCAGCTCTTCTTTGCACTTCTGTTATAATTCAGCTGTGAATCTATTTGGTCCTGGCTTTTTTTTTTTTTTTTTGGTTGGTAGGCTATTTATTACTGCCTCAATTTCAGAACTCATTATTGGTCTATTCAGGGATTCAATTTCTTTCTGGTTCAGTTTTGGAAGCGTGTATGTGTCCAGAAATTTATCCATTTCTTCTTGATTTTCTAGTTTATGTTCATAGAGGTGTTTATAGTTTTCTCTGATGGTTGCTTGTATTTCTGTGGGGTCATTTTATTATTATTTTTCCCCAAAAAAAGACTAGATTTGTTGAGTTTTTGAAGGATCTTTCACGTCTCTATCTTCTTCAGTTCTGCTCTGATCATGGTTATTTCTTGTCTCTGCTAGCTTTGGGGTTTGTTGCTCTTGGTTCTCCAGCTCTTTTAGTTGAGATGGTAGGTTCTTGAGATCTGTCTAGCTTTTTGATGTGAGCATTTAGTGCTGTAAATTTCCCTCTTAATATTGCATTAGCTGTTTCCCAGAGATTCTGGTACATTGTATTTTTGTTTTTATTAGTTTCAAAGAACTTCTTGATTTCTGTCTTAATTTTATTATTTATACAAGCATCATTCAGGAGCAAGTTGTTCAATTTCCATGTAGTTGTGTGGTTTTTACTGAATTTCTTAATCTTGAGTTCTAATTTGATTGTGGTGTGGTCTGAGAGACTGTTTGTTATGATTTCAGTTCTTTTGCATTTGCTGAGTAATGTTTTACTTTCAATTATGTGATCAGTTTTAGAGTAAGTGCCATGTTGTGATGAGAAGAACATATATTTTGTTGTTTTGAGTGGAAATTTTTGTAGATATCTATCAGGTCTACTTGATCCAGAGCTGAGATCATGTCCTGAATATCTTTATGTTAATTTTCTGTCTTGATGATCTGTCTAATATTGACAGTGGGGTGTGAAGTATCCTGAATATCTTTATGTTAATTTTCTGTCTTGATCATCTGTCTAATATTGACAGTGGGGTGTGAAGTATTATTGTGTGGGAGTCTAAGTCTCTTTGTAGGTCTCTAAGAACTTGCTTCATGAGTCTGAGTGTTCCTGGATTGGGTGCATATATATTTATAATAGTTATCTCTTTTTGTTGAATTGAACCCTTTACCATTATGTAATACCCTTCTTTGTCTTTTTTGATCTTTGCTGGTTTAAAGTCTATTTTGTCAGAAACTAGGATTGCAACTCCTGCTTTTTTCTGCTTTCCATTTGCTTGGCAATTTTTCCTCTCTCTCTTTATTTTGAGCCCATGTGTGTCTTTACATGTGAGATGGGTCTCTTGAAGACAGCATACTGAGGAGCCTTGGCTCTTTATCCAGCTTACCATTTGCAGAATTATTTTCAATTAGTTTCTTTGCAAAAATCTTCTTTATGAGTTGCAGATAAACAACAATTCATGGCAGTCTTCTGAAAGATAGTGAAACGGTGAGACTGCCATGGAAACCAACTCTGTTTCATGGAATTCTTACTCTTCTCTCTGTAGACCTCATGACTGTGATATATGAACTGAGAGAGGGCAGCACTGTCAAAACATACATGGAAGAGAATTTGTAAAAGAGAGCTCCGTGTACCTATCATCCTGAATTCATGTATGTTAATAATTTATGACACTTGCTTTGAATATTTTTATTTATTAAATTAAAATATTATAGATAGAGGTCAATTCCAATTTGTACATCTTCCTAATCATTCTCTTCATTCTCAGAAGAACCATATCCTGAAGTTAGTGGACATTCTCATTCATTTTCATATATTTAATTTTACTACATATGTATGTATACAGACAAAAATCTAGTGTTATTAATGTCAATTAACTTTATATAAATGTTTAAAAATGTATATAAATCTATCATTCTGTACAAAGAATTTGACAACTTCCTCACCATTATGTTTGTGAGAGTCCCTCATGTTAATACTTGTAACTCTTCTTTCATTTTAACAGTTACATATTATTACATTGTATGAATATATACATTTTACCTATTAATTCACCTCTTCTTGAATATTTACATTGTTGTCATCTTTTCATTGTTTCAAACAAAGCTGCAATAAACATTTTTTCCTGAGCATATGTGTTTCTTTTTTTGTTTGTTTGATACAGAGTCTCGCAGACTCTCAATCTCAGCTCACTGCAACCTCTGCCTCCTGGGCTCAAGCAATTCTCCTGCCTCAGCCTCCCAAGTAGCTGGGATTATGGGTGCATGCCACCATGCCCGGCTAATTTTTTTATTTTTAGTAGAGATGGGGTTTCACCATGTTGACCAGGCTGGTCTCGAACTCCTGAACTCAAGTGATCTGCCCACCTTGGCCTCCCAAAGTGTTGGGATTACAGATGTGAGCCACTGTGCCCAGCCCTGAGTTTTTCTAGAACAGTAGTTCTCCAACTTTTTAATTTTATTCTGAAAAATTATTGAAGACCCCAAAGAGCTTTTGTTTATCTGAGTTAAATATATTATTATTTACTGTATTAGAAATTAAAACAGAAATTAAAAAATATTTAATTATGTATTCATTTAGAAGTGATAATGCAACAATTACAAGTTTGCACAAATTATGAAAATATATTTTTCAAAACAAAAAAATTTAGTGAGAAAAGTAACGTGGGCTTATATTTTTTGCAAATCTCTTTGAATTCTGTCTTAATAGAAAAGAGCTGGATTCTCTTATCTATTTCTGCATTCACTCTGCTGTGAAATATTGTTCTGGGTGAAATTTAGAAAGTCCTTTCTCACACATATATGTAGTTGGAAAAGACAGGAATTTTTAAGTAGTCTATGCAGATAATTGTGGATGGTTTTTGATATTATACCAAAATTGGACAATTGGTGTTGATATTCACTCAGGGTGGCTGGCAAAATATTAATGATATGTTAGGGAAAGTTATAGAATAGTCTCAAACCTTTTGGAAGGCCAAAAGATTTTATTGGGACAGGCCAAAGGCGGCAGGTCCATTAAGTTAGGGAGAGGATAGGGACGAAGCTTTCCCATTTTAAGTCTCTTTACCCCACATCCTTTTGTCTCCACTCTGTTTATTCATGTAAACTTTGTGCTGCAGCCCTCTCAGGGGGCGATCAAAGAGGAATTACCTGTTAATAGTGTTTACTCTAGGCCTGGAATCTAAAGCTTTTATCATTAGTATAACCACTCTTTTAACCATGTTAATTATCTACAAGTGTGTTAACTTAGAACCTCTGTTGTAAAATCTTGACAGAAAAAGAAAAAAAAAAGTAAAAAAATAAAGAAGGAAAAAAAAAATTCTTGATGGAATAAATGTGTGGATGGACAGAGGGTCTTGGTCGATTGGTTGCACTTTGCTCTCTGAAAGCAGCCAACAGTCATCCCTAGCCCGCTTGTATCACTGTAATGGTGTAAGAGTGCATTCATTCATCCATTGTTGAGTCGGATCTGTAAGCCAAACTTCTGCAGGTGGTGACCAGCATCTCAAATTGGAAATTTCTTGGAGGTTAGTTCCAATATGGAAACTGAAACTGTATCAATGAACTGTTTGTGTTTTCATATATGAAAAATCCATTTGCCTGTCCTCACCTGGAATGGAATTTTTACCTATACATGATTTTGTAGCATCATGCATTGATTATTTTAAAAATATTGCTTCACTGAGTTATGCAGAGCTTTTCAAATATTGACATATTTTATGGTACAATACTAAAAATATCACATTTGTTACTATCACAATTGCTCTTATCAGGAAAGTATTTATATTTCAGAAAGCTGTAAAGCTTATGGTGGCAGATACAAGTTTTCTTTTTTTCTAAGTTTCAAATATTTATTAATGAGTGTAACCTCCAACACAATACATCAACATGATTTCATGCATTTAGGGAATAAAAATTTCTTAGTTGAGTGGAAAATTGTGGAAATGGCTTCTGGAAGACCTTCATTCTAAAGCAGTTTTACAAGACCTTCTTTCTTTGGTTTGCTGTAATCTACATTAACTGAGTAGAACTTGTATTGATCACTGGGACCCAGTTTGTTCCAGGGCTCTGGGTTATTCTTTCTGTCCCATGTAACATCTGGATTGAACAATGCTGGATGCAAGACATACAGTGCTACTCCAGTACCTTCATCTCTAATAAACTCAAAGAGGAGAATCATACTCAGTTGCTTCTTGGCTTGATTGAGGATATGGTCGAGCATGTTTGCAGCAGCAGCCTCCGATTCAAAAGGAGAGAACAAGTCCAGCTACCAGGCCCTGGATTAAGTAGTATCTACTACAAGTTTTGTAAAACTCAAATTTTTTACGTGAAAACTTGAATTTTGTAATTGACAAATAATGCTGTCAGTTGTTTTCCTTGAAGTGACACACTCACTTTGTTAATTTTAGAGAAACATCTGCCAAAAACCCAAGTCTGAATAACCAAAGTTTGTCTGTCAGTAATTCTTTTTACTACAAATGGTGTTTCATGAAAAGTGTTGCTTTTAAATTGCACAAGTGTTTGTCTTTGAGGCAATGATTACACTTCAAGATGTAGCAGAAGTGCTTTATGCATATTTTCCATTTGTCATACAAAATATTTAAAGACCTTGCTCTCAAGGGTCAATATTTCTAACATGAATACTTTTCACTGCTCCATATAAGACAAGTGCAACTGACGTTTTTAATAAAACAGCATATGGTGGTAACAAGCACAATGGCTACTAGTACTATTTTGTGCCACTGCCTCAATTTGTGCTAAGGCAACAGTAGTCTTACCCACTATATTAGTTTCCTGGGATTACTGTTACAAACTACTACAAACTTGAAACAACAGGCATTTATTCTGTAGTTCTGCAGGTCAGAAGTCTGAAATGAGTTTTACTGGGCAGAAATCAAGCTATCAGCAGGGCCCACTCTTTCCAGAGACCCTAGGGCAAAGTCTGTTTCCTTGCCTTTTCCAGATTCTGAAGCTGAATTTCTTATATTCCTTGGCTCATAATTCCTTCCTTCACCTTCAAAGCTACCAGTATAGCATCTTACTTTAGCCATTATGTTGCCTTCTTCTGTTCAAATCTCCCTCTGCCTGTGTTGTGGCCATCCTGAAGAGAACGAATGGATGCCCACCTGGAAATTGGTTTGGATGTCAGGACTGATGATGCCACACACATACCAAGAGGGTAGGAAAAGATTTATCACTTACATAATTGTAGCTTTTCTGTGGAGAGCAGGGCAGTGCTCCCAAGCGGATTTGAAAAGGACTTGAGAGCCAGGAAAATAGCTTGAATATTTTAAATTGTGATTAAGGGACGGGGCAAACTTTCAGCGTAAAGGGCTAGACAGCAAAAATTTTAGGCTTTGTGAGCCATAAAATATCTGCCATAACTATGCAACTTAAAATGTAAAAGTGTCCATAGACTATCTATAAATAAATGAGTATACCTGTGTTTCAATACAACTTTATTTATAGATACAGGAATTTGAAATTCATCTAATTTTCATGAGCCAAAAATATTCTTACTTTGATTTTTGGCCAGCCATTAAAAAATGTACCAACCACTCTTAGTTCACAAGTTATATAAAAGCAGAGAATGAATTAGCTTTGACCTGCAGGCTTAGTTTGACAACACCTGGATTAGTGTTTCACAATAGGTGGGAGAAATATTACATTTATTTAATGATGCATAAAATATTTCCACCACATATTATCTCATTTGATCTTTAGAACAACTCTGTAAAGTAGATATCCTCATTATACCCATTTTAAAGGTGAGAAGACTGAGGCTCAGATACCGGCATAAGCCAGTGGCTCTAAACCCTGGGCGTATATTGGAATTATCTGGGAGGGGCTTTTAAAGAATGTCAGGCTTCACACCTAGAAATTCTGAACTAATTGGTATAGGACCATGGCTCTCAAATGGGGGAGATTTTGTTCTTCCTCCCCCAGGGGACATTTGGCAATGTCTAGAGATACTTTTGGTTGTAACAACAGAGGGGGTAGTTATACTGGGATAGAGTGGGTAGAGTCCAGTGATGCTTCTAAATATCCTACAATGGACAGAACAGCCCTTCACAACAAATAATTACCCAGCCTAAAATGTTAATGGTGCCAAAGCTGAGAAATCCTAGTCTAGGGCAAGGCTCAGGCATTGGTCATATGAAAAGCTCCCTAAGTGGGTTCCCAGGTGATAGTTTAATATCTATTTTCTCTCTGTAGTATGAAGGCTCAGTGATAACTTGGCTAATTCATGTCAACAGACAATCGTGAATTTTCAAGAAAAGACAATTATAGCTGCTTACTGGCAACTTTTTTTTTTCTTCAGCTGCTAATAAGATTTGAAACAAATGGGATTGAGCTCTTTGTCCTTTGTTGTATTTGGTCCACTCTGTGGAGTACTGTGGAGAGCACCAAAGTCATAGATGAGCTTTCCTAGGTAACAGGGAGGTTTGCGTGAAAGAAGCAGCCCCTACGTATTTACTTGAAGAGCTCCTGCTCTGAAACTCTTGGGAATCTGATTGGCTTAGGAAAGACTGGAAGCTTTCCAGAAGGATACAGCTAATTGTTGCTTTCAAAGGAGATGCACATGTGTGAAGGCCTGAACAGTATGAATCTGGAGAAAGAAAATGTAGAAATTGTAACTTCTTCCAGTTCAGGCTAATGAGAGGTCGTGAGACCCAGGGAATTAGTGGAGCTCATTAGGGTGTGCAAAAAGCACTCGAGAGATACTGGAAAGATTTATAATGCAAAGATTCAAAACAACATAATGCAAATGGGGAAATAAAAGATTGTACAGGTCAATGTTTCTCAAGGTATAGTCCTTGGATCGGCTACAACAGAACTGCATAGGATACTTCTTAAAAATGAAGATTTTTCAGACCTTGCTGAGACCTTTTGAATCCAGATCAGGGTGAAGCCCCAGAATATGCATGTTTAACAGGCTCTCCAAATGTTTCTGACTTTTACACTGCAGTTTGAGAAGCACTTTTGTAGGCAGAACTCTTACTCTAACTGGAGAAAGATCAAGATGACAGTGCAATCTGAAATAAAAGTGTCCCTTGTCTTAGAAAAGCATGTTTTCCTGAGGAGTAGTGTGTGAATGGAAGTTTCACAAGTTTACTTTTATTGTAATTGCACTAGTGGGACTCATTATTACTTAAAAGAAGCCAAAGGTTAAGATGTTCACAGAGTGAATGTTCATATTCAATTGATCTTTTAAAATGTTTGGCGGATCTAATCTGTCTTAATATTAGTTAGCTCTCTAGCCTAAACAAGATGTAGGCATTTAAAAAGATTCACTTTTATACTTAATTCTGTGATTCTTTAGCATTTTTGCTTTACAAAACAGAAGTGTTTTGTGTCAATTTTAAGTTTAGAAAGTAGAATGAATTAGGTTTAATTAATTTTGACAACCATGATAAATGTGCTTGTTATGATTATATAAATGAAAATTTTTGTGGCTTCCATATCTGTCACGTATCATGTTCAAACAAAGATCTCACACTGGAGCAGAAATGCGCTGATTAGATGAATGACATTATATACAAAATTGTATTGTGCTGGGTGCATTTGAATTTTACACAAAGAACTGACTTGGAGTCTGATTATCCCAGTCTCCGATTGCTTTGTCATTCACAGTTTTGATAAACGGTTTAATCATTTAATGAATTGATAATTTGCTATTGAGTCAACAAAATATCAAATCACAAACCTTCTAAAAATCTGAGACTAGTTGGATCCTCATCCTTTGCATTATTTAATAGTGTATAGATAATTGTTCTATTTTTTTCTACTGTCCTTAATCACTTCCACTTGATTTGATAAGAGCTTCACAGGCTCTCTGTGAGATTTTCATTTTGACAGGATGATGATAATACATGGCATATTGAGAATTACAGCAATTCTAGTAGAGGAGAATAATGGCTTTACAGTATGGAAATGTAGAGTCCCTATTTAGAAAATCAAATTGATGGATACATAAAATGTATTTCTGGCTCGTTTCCAAATTATCGTTCAACGAGGCCCATGTCAATCTGCAATGTTTTCAGTGTAAAGGAATCCAGAAGAATACAGAATCTTGATGAATATTAAAGCTGGAAGGAACTTAGGAGTTCTCCAATCTCTAAAAAAAAGCCAGGTAATTAACATAAATAAGCGATAAGCTTCAAATTACAATATTAAGGGGCTCCTTCCCCCTGTTGTCTACGGAAATATAGGCTCATTGTTTCCAAATAGTCTGATTTTTCAAGAGATGCCAAAATCCAGTTTTCCCTATCCATCCTCCTGCTGGGTAGCCATCAGGATCTGGAACTTCTCCTCTCAGTCACAGCTAATTGCACCAGGGATGGGTGCCTGTCTTTGAGGGATGTTGCCCATTCAAATGCTGGCAGCTGACTCTTGTGACCCAGCCTGAAGATGAACAAATACAGTTTATTTCTCCAGGACACTTGACTCATGACACAAAGGAAATTTATAAGTTGGTAGCAAGGCAGAAAGAAGAAAACACAAAGACTGAAACCAAGTTATGTCACTTGCAGAGCATTTGATAGAAAGTCACATACTTCTATGCCTGAGGTCCTCACAGAGTGGCTTAGAATCTAGACCCACCCGCCATCTGAATCCCCATGCTAGGTAAGGTGTTTTTTTAAAATTATTTTTTAATTTTATTTCATTTATTTATGTATTTGTTTTTGAGAAGGAGTCTTGCTCTGTCGCCCAGACTGGAGTGCAGCGGCACGATTTCGAGTCATTGCAAACTCTGTCTCCTGGGTTCAAGCGATTCTCCTGTATCAGCCTTCCAAGTAGCTGGAATTACAGGTGGGCACCAGCACAGCTGGCTACTTTTTGTATTTTTAGTAGAGACGGGGTTTCACTATGTTGGCCAGGCTAATCTCAAACTCCAGACCTCAGGTGATCCACCCGCCTCAGCCTCCCAAAGTGCTGGGATTACAGGCATGAGCCACTGTGCCCAGTCCTAGGTTAAATTTATTTTGACTATTATTATTATTACTTTTGAGATGGAGTCTCGCTTTGTCACCAGGCTGGAGTGCAGTGGCATGATCTCAGCTAATTGCAACCTCCACCTCCCAGGTTCAAGTGATTCTCCTGCCTCAGCCTCCTGAGTAGCTGGAATTACAGGTGCACACCACCACATCTGGCTAATTTTGTGTTTTTAGTTGAGATGGGGTTTCACCATGTTCGTCAGGCTGGTCTCGAACTCCTGACCTCATGATCTGCCTGCCTCGGCCTCCCAAAGTGCTCAGATTACAGGCATGGGCCACTGCGCCCAGCCTTACCCTTGTGCTTTTTGAGATAGTAGGGATTGACTAAGAAACATTGCTTTTTGTTAACTCTTCAATACTGTAACTTTGCATTTTATCTGATTAAAATTTTTGGACCCTGCTTAAAACTTTTTGAAAACTCTTTCATACTTGCTTCTTGATTTTGTTTTTATTTTTAGGTTTTTTTTTTTTTTTTTTTTTAGAAGATTTTGGTATATTTTGGGGTTTGAGAAAACACTGTTAGTGCATTTAAGGAAGAGAAGGGGAAGACATTGTTGTACCTGGGTTTAGAATCATTCTCTCTACCAGGACCACAGTGCAAGCTCACGTCTTTAAAGACATAATGCCCATCTCAATGTGTATGTATTAGTAAAGATTCCAGCCAGAACTAGCTGGCACAATCTGAGAAAGTTGAGAAGACTTTAATATAAAGGTATGGGAATGTTTAGAAAAATCAGCAAAGAATAGTACAAGGACTTTAGGGTTAGCAGCAGTGGAGGAGTTATTGCGTCTTATATCCAAATGGGCAAGTAGAGGAAGCTACTTTTGTCATTAAAAGCCATTACTTATAATGACAAAAACCGCAACTACTTTTGCACCAACCTAATGTGAGTACTTACCAGAATATGAGGAACATAGCTATCTGGAAAATGACTCATATATCTATCTATCGATATACATAGATAGATATATGAGTTTATTAACTCACATGATTACAAGATCCCACAACCGGGAATCTACAGGCTGAGGAGCAAGGAGAGCCAGACTGAGTTCCAAAACTGAAGAACTTGGAGTCTGATGTTCGAGGGCAAGAAGCATCCAGCACAGGAGAAAGATGTAGGCTGGGAGTCTAGGCCAGACTCTCTTTTCACATTTTTCTGCCTGCTTATATTCTACCTGCACTGGCAGCTGATTAGATGGTGCCCACCCAGATTAAGGGTGGGTCTGCCTTTCCCAGCCCACTGACTCAAATATTAATCTTCTTTGGCAACACTGTCACAGACACCCCCAGGATCAACACTTTGTATCCCTCAATCCAATCAAGTTGACACTCAGTATTCACCACCCCTTGCCAACTTGAACCCATACCCATCTCCTGAGATCATACCGAATCTTCAAATAAAGACAATAATAAGGCCATAATTATGCCTAACATAATACAACTATCCTTCGTTCAAGTGGAAACGAACCAATCCCCAACCCAAATGCTATTACATAAAGTTAACGATATTTAAATGCTGATGTGAAGTCGATAAATCTTATGTAACTTTGGGTAGTATGGTCATTTTCATGATATTGATTCTTCCTAACAATGAGCATAGAATGTTTTTCCATTTGTTTGTGTCCTCTCTTATTTCCTTGAGCAGTGGTTTGTAGTTCTTGAAGAGGTCCTTCACATCCCTTGTAAGTTGTATTCCTAGGTATTTTATTTTTTTTAAGCAATTGTGAATGGGAGTTCACTCATGATTTGGCTCTCTTTAAGTCTGTTATTGGTGTATAGGAATGCTTGTGATTTTTGCACATTGATTTTGTTTCCTGAGACTTTGCTGACGTTGCTTAAGGAGATTTTGGGCTGAGACAATGGGGTCTTCTAAATATACAATCATGTCATGTGCAAATAGGGACAATTTGACTTTCTCTTTTCCTAATTGAATATCATTTGTTTCCTTCTCTTGACCGATTGCCCTGGCCAGAACTTCCAATACTATGTTAAACAGGAGTGGTGAGAGTGGACATCCTTGCCTTGTGCCAGTTTTCAAAGTGAATGCTTCGAGTTTTTGTTCATTCAGTATGATATTGGCTGAGGGTTTGTCATAAATATCTCTTATTATATTGAGGTACGTTCCATCATTATCTAGTTTATTGAGAGTTTTTAGCATGAAGGGGTGTTGAATTTTGTCGAAGGCCTTCTCTGCATCTATTGAGATAATCATGTGTTTTTTTGTCATTGGTTTTGTTTATGTGATGGATTACGTTTATTGATTTGTGTGTGTTGAACCAGCCTTGCATCCCAGGGATGAAGCCAACTTGATTGATCATAGTGGATAAGCTTTTTGATGTGCTGCTGGATTTGGCTTGCCAGTATTTTATTGAGGATTTTCACATTGATGTTCATCAGGGATATTGGCCTCAAATTTTCTTTTTTTGTTGTGTCGCTGCCATGTTTTGGTATCAGGATTATGTTTGCCTCATAAAATGAGTTAGGGAGGAGTCCCTCTTTTTCTATTGTTTGGAATAGTTTCAGAAGGAATGTTACCAGCTCCTCTTTGAACCACTGGCCAAATTTGGCTGTGAAACTGTCTGGTCCTGGACTTCTTCAGGTGGTAGGCTATTACTTGCTGCCTCAATTTCAGAACTTGTTATTGGTCTATTCAGGGATTCGACTTCTTCCTGGTTTAGTCTTGGGAGGGTGTAAGTGTCCAGGAATTTATCCATTTCCTCTACATTTTCTGGTTTATTTGCATAGAGGTGTTTATAGCATTCTCTGATGGTAGTTTGGATTTCTGTGGGATTGGTGGTGATATCCCCTTTATCATTTTTTATTACATCTATTTGATTCATCCCTCTTTTCTTCTTTATTAATCTGGCTGGTGGTCTATCTATTTTGTTGATCTTTTCAAAAAATCAGCTCCTGGATTCATTGATTGTTTGAAGGGTTTTTCATGTCTCTATCTCCTTCAGTTCTGCTCTGATCTTAAGTTATTTCTTGTCTTCTGTTAGCTTTTGAATTTGTTTGTTCTTGCTCCTCTAGTTCTTTTAATTGTGAGTTTAGGGTGTTCATTTTAGATCTTGCCTTGATTCTCTTGTGTGAATTTAGTGATATTAATTTCCCTCTACACATTGCTTTAAATGTGTCCCAGAGATTCTCGTACGTTGTGTCTTCGTTCTCATCAGTTTCAAAGAATATGTTTATTTCTTCCTTCATTTCATTATTTATCTAGTAGTCATTCAGGAGCAGATTGTTCAGTTTCCATGTAGCTGTGTGGTTTTGAGTGAGTTTCTTAATCCTGAAGTCTAATTTGATTGTACTGTGGTCTAAGAGACTGTTTGTTATGATTTCCATTCTTTTGCATTTGCTGAGGAATGTTTTACTTCCAATTATGTGGTCAATTTAGAATAAGTACGATACGGTGCTGAGAAAAATGTATATTCTGTTGATTTGTGGTGGAGAGTTCTGTAGATGTCTATTAGGTCCACTTGGTCCAGAGCTGAGTTCAAGTCCTGATATCCTTGTTAATTTTCTGTCTCATTAATCTCTCTAATATTGACAGTGGGGTTTTAAAGCCTCTCACTATTATTGTGTGGGCGTCTAAGTCTCCTTGTAGGTCTCTAAGAACTTGCTTTATGAATCTGAGTGTTCCTGTATAAGGTGCATCTATATTTAGGATAGTTAGCTCTTCTTGTTGCATTGATCCCTTTACCATTATGTAATGCCCTTCTTTGTCTTTTTTGATCTTCACTGGTTTAAAGTCTGTTTTATCAGAGACTAGAATTGCAACCCCTGCTTTTTTTTTGGTTTCCATTTGCTTGATAAATCTTCCTCCATCCCTTTATTTTGAGCCTATGTTTGTCTTTGCATGTGAGATGGGTCTCCTGAATATAGCACACTGATGGGTCTTGACTATTTATTCAATTTGCTAGTCTGTATCTTTTAACTGGGGCATTTAGCCCATTTACATTTAATGTTAATATTGTTATGTGTAAATTTGATACTGCATTATGATGCTAGCTGGTTATTTTGCCCATTAGTTGATGCAGTTTTTCCATAGCATCAATGGGCTTTACTATTTGGTATGTTTTTCCAGTGGCTGGTACTGGTTGTTATTTTCCATGTTTGGTGCTTCCTTCAGGAGCTCTTGTAAGGCAGGCATGGTGGTGACAAAATCTCTCAGCATTTGCTTGTCTGGAAAGGATTTTATTTCTCCTTCACTTATGAAGCTTAGTTTGGCTGGATATGAAATTCTGGGTTGAAAATTCTTTTATTTAAGGAATATTGGCCCCCACTCTCATCGGGCATGTAGGATTTCTGCAGAGAGATCCACTGTTAGTCTGATGGGCTTCCCTTTGTGGGTAAGCCAACCTTTCTTTCTGGCTGCTCTTAGCATTTTTTCCTTCATTTCAACTTTGGTGAATCTGATGATTATGTGTCTTGGGGTTGCTCTTCTCGAGGAGTATCTTAGTGGCATTCTCTGTATTTCCTTAATTTGAATGTTGACCTGCCTTGCTAGGTTGGGGAAGTTATCCTGGATAATATCCTGAAGAGTGTTTTCTAACCTGGTTTCATTCTTTCTGTCACTTTCAGGTACACTGATCAAACGTAGATTTGGTCTTTTCACATAGTCCCATATTTCTTGGAGGCTTTGTTCATTTCTTTTCACTATTTTTTCTCTAATCTTGTCTTCTTGCTTTTTCTTCTTCCTTTATTTCATTGAATTGATCTTCAATCTCCGAAATCCTTTCTTCTGCTTGATCGATTTGGCTATTGATACTTGTGTATGCTTCACGAAGTTCTCGTGCTGTGTTTTTCAGCTCCATCAGGTCATTTATTTTCTTCTCTAAACTGGTTATTGGAGTTAGAAATTTGTCTAACCTTTTTTCAGGGTTCTTAGCTTCCTTGCATTGGGTTAGAACATACTCCTTTAGCTCAGAGGAATTTGTTATTACCCACCTTCTGAAGCCTGCTTCTGTCAATTTGTCCAGGTCATTCTTGGTCCAGTTTTGTTCCCTTATTGATGAGGAGTTGTGATCCCTCGGAGAAGAGGCATTCTAGTTTTTGGAATTTTTAGGCTTTTTGCACTGGTTTCTCCCCTTCTTCGTGGATTTACCTACCTTTGGTCTCTGAAGTTGGTGACCTTTGGGTGGGGTCTCTGAATGGATGTCCTTTTTGTTGGTGTTGACACTATTCCTTTCTGTTTGTTAGTTTTTCTTCTAAAAGGCCCCTCAGCTGCAGGTCTTCTGGAGTTTGCTAAAGGTCCACTCCAGATCCTGCTTGCCTGGGTATCACTGGTGGAGGCTGCAGAACAGCAAATATTGCTGCCTGTTCCTTCCTCTGGTAGCTTTGTCCCTGAGGAGTACCTGCCAGATGCCAGCTGGAGCTCTCCTGTATGAGGTGTCTATCAGCCCCTAATGGGAGATGTCTTCCAGTTAGGATACATGGAGGTCAGGGATCCACTTGAGGAGGCAGTCTGTCCCTTATCAGAGTATAAACACTGTGTTGGGAGATCCACTGCTCTCTTCAGAGCTTCCAGGCAGGGACATTTAAATCTGCTGAAGCTGTGCCCATAATCGCCCCTTTTCCCAGGTGCTCTGTCCCAGGATGGTGGGGGCTTTATTTATAAGTCCCTGACGGGCTGCTGCCTTTTTTTCAGAGATGCTCTGCCCAGCAATAAGGGAATCTAGTGAGACTGTCTGCCTGCAGTGGTCTTGCTGTGCTGTGGTGGGCTCCTCCCAGTTTGAACTTCCTGGTTGCTTTGTTTACACTGTAAGGTTAAAACTGCCTACTCGAGCCTCAGCAATGGCAAACACCCCTCTCCCCACCAAGCTCCTGTGTTCCAGGTCAAGCTCAGACCTTGGTTGTGAGAATTTCAAGCCACTGGATCTTAGCTTACTGGTCTCTGTCAGGGTGGGACCTGCTGAGCAAGACTACTTGGCTCCCTGGCTTCAGCCCCCTTTCCAGGAGAGTGAATGATTCTGTCTTGCTGGCATTCTGGGTGCCACTAGGGTATGAAATTAAAAAAAAAACAAACTGCTGTGGCTAGCTCAGTGTCTGCTCAAATGGCCTCCCACTTTTGTGCTGAACACCCAGGGCCCTTGTGGTGGTGTAATCTCTTGGACTGCAGGTTGTGAAGACTGTGGAAAGAGCACAGTATCCAGGCCAGAGTGCAGGATACAGTCCCTAATGGCTCCCCTTGGCTAGGAGAGGGAGTTCCCTGGCCTCTTGCACTTCCCGGGTGAGGTGACGCCCCACCCTGCTTCGGCTTGCCCCCCTTGGACTGCACCCACTGTCCAACCAGTCTAAATGAGATGAGCCGGGTACCTCAGTTGGAAATGCAGAAATCACCCGCCTTCTGTGTCAATCCCGCTGGGAGCTGCACACCGGAGCTGTTTCTATTTAAAAAGAGCCATCTTCTCTATTTCTTTTTTGAGACAGGGTCTCACTCTTGTAAGATGCTGCACATCTTGCAGCATAAAGACAAGTGCTTTCTCTGACACTTGTTTTCAAACTCCTGTGGCCACTCAATGTCACTGTGGTTTCAAGGAAATGCAATGAAGGTGAGACTTCTTTGGTCTCAGCAGTGACTATAGAGACTGGGTAAGGAAAAAATAAATAGTGAAGTCAACTCCAGAATTTTTTTTTTTTTTTTGACACAGAGTCATGCTCTGCCAGGCTGGAGAGCAGTGGCACGATCTCAGCTCACTACAACCTCTGCCTTTCGGGTTCAAGTGATTCTCATGCCTCAGCTGCCCAAATAGCTGGGATTACAGGTGTGCTCCACCACTCCAGGCTAATTTTTGTATTTTTAGTAGATGCAGGGTTTTGCCATGCTGGCTAGGCTGGTCCCGAACTCCTGGCTTCAAGTGATCTGCTCTCCTTGGCCTCCCAAAGTGCTGGGATTATAGGCATGAGCCACTATGCATGGCCAATATATTCCAAAAGTCTTAAGTGAATGTGTCCTTTGACTGAGTTGTTACAATTACAGGAATTGATCCTAAGGAAATAGTCAGATATGTTATATATAAGGAAACACATACAATATTAGTTTATAGTGTTGAAAATTTAAAAACCATCTGAATGTCTTATTATGGACTTGGTTAACTACTTATGAAATATCTGTAAGTGAATCACAGTTCATCCATATGTTGGGATACTATTTTAAATAATGATATAAAAGAATAACATAAGAAACAGTTCATGGTATATCACTAAGTGCAAAAAGTAGGCACCAAATCACTGTGTGTTGAATAATAAACAGTTTATTATTCAGAGAGAGACAGGAAGGAAATAAACATATTAATGAGGATTATTTCTGGGTGGTGATGTTGGATGATTTTAACATTTTGTGTTTTTCAGGTTTTTATTTCCAATTCTTTTGTATTAAGGAAGCATTATCTAGGAAGAAAAATGAAAAATTGCTATTAAAATATTTGTTTTTGGGTTTATTCTTTTGCCTATAAAGACAACTGAGTCAAGATAAATAGTCTGTGTTAGATGATTGTCTTTTGCTGGGACAATTAGCCCAGCCTGTAGCTTATTAGCCCTATGCTAAATTTTCATCAGCAACAATTGTGGTCAGACTGCGGCAGTTCAAATGAGAAAATTGCTGGGAAAGTCACCTTACTCCATCTTGCAGCATAAAGACAAGTGCTTTCTCTGACACTTCTTTTCAACCTCCTGTGGCCACTGAATGTCACTGTGGTTCCAAGGAAATGCAATGAAGGTAAGACTTCTTTGGTCTCAGCAATGACTGTAGAGACTGGGGCAGGAAAAAATAAATAGGGAAATCAACTTCAGAATTCTCTCTCTCTTTTTTTTCTTTTGAGACAGAGTTTCACTCTGTGGCCCAGGCTGGAGTGCAGTGGCACAATCTCAGCTCACTGGAAGCTCTGCCTCTCAGGTTCAAGTGATTCTTGTGCCTCAGCCACCTGAGTAGCTGGGATTACAGGTATGCCCCACCCCACCCATTTAATTTTTGTATTTTTAGTAGTGACGGAGTTTTGCCATATTGGCCAGGCGGTTTTGAACTCCTGATCTCAGGTGATCCACCTGCCTCGGCCTCCCAAAGTGCTGGGATTATAGATGTTAGCCACCACACCCAGCCAACTCCGGAATTCTCTAGAGGCCTGGACAGTGCCTCTGGCCTCCTATTTCTACTAACAATGCATTTAATATGATAAATTAGCAATGAGAACAAAGTGTTTGTATCAACACTTTCTAGCTTCTAACACATTCTGAATCTCATATAGCAAGAACCAAAACCCCAGGTTGTGATCCTGCTTCTGCCAAACTTTGGTCATATTTCTCCAATGGAAAGATGGAAAAATTGAGCTCAGAGATAGAGGACAGCCTCAGGAGGCAGAAAATGGTCACTCAATAGGCAGATTAAGAAACTGCCTAGGGCACCAGAAAAGCAAGGGCGTCAAATAGTAATTTTTTTTTTGGGAGGCAGAGGCTGTATAGGATTTATTGCCATACTACTAGTATTTGGTACAGTTTTGCATGTAGTAGGTCCTCATAAAAAATTGAAATGACTTCCCTGACTACTATCCCTTGAATTTGGATTAGGTGATCCTCCTTTATGGTCTCATAGTACTTATGCTTACTTGTATCATACCACTTATGGCACTGAGTTACAATGATTCGTTTACATATCGGTTGGACAATGGACATTAGGGACTGTGTTCTTTCACATGCCATCAGCCCTTAGTGCAAAAGAGAAAGAGTTTTAATAATTTCTCCCTGCTCTTCCCCTATATCATACACCCAAGGGATCATGGTAACTGGATGATTCTTTTTTCTTTCTATTGTTCTTTGTTCTCAAAATGAATTGAGTTACAAGTTTGGAGAAGTTGGAGTTAAGTTGGAGCGGGAATGAGACGGCCAGGATTAGGGAAGTTTAGTGAAGCTAGGCAGAGGTGGGTGAAGGAAAAAATATCTCATTGCTGGGATGGTTGGAGAGAGAAACTGAGAATTGGAAATATGTCAAATGGGGATTGATGAAGTTGTTCGTGATGTAAATATATTTTCTCCATCTCTCTTGTGCAGTATTTCGTATAATCTTCAATGTTTTGTTAGTAGATTTTCTTGCTGGGGGGGGGGTTGTGAAGAAGTATCAAGGTTGGTGGGCAAAATGTATGCTGCTCATGGGTAATAGCTCATCTATGGGTTGCAGTAGCCCAGTGCACATGTCTCGCAGTTCTGTGCTCTTTCCAAGAAAGCTGATTTGTCTTATTTACATAGGCCTGCCATAATTGACTATCCTCATATCTGAGAGTCTCAGATACCAAATGTGACCTTGTATAAGGTCAACCTCAAGTGTACACAGTGTGAATGGCTACCTCTGTGGTACTGACTCCTCTTTCTTTAGCTGGGCTACTTTAATTTACTCAGTCATTTTTTTGGAGGGGGGCAAGGGTAAAAAGGAAAATAGACATAGAGAGATTTACCCAGAACCATGAATCCTATTGCCCTCCTTCTCTGGACACTCTTGTCTCTTCTCCAGATTATCCTGTTTTCCCTCTGGACCATCTCCACTGTTGTGTCTTCCATTTTCTTAGGGACCTGCTAGCTAGACTAATAAGAAAAGAGAGAAGAATAAAATAACACAATCAGAAATGATAAGGGAGATATCACCACTAACTCTACAGAAATACAAACCATTAGTGGATACTATAAACACCTCTATACACATAAACTAGAAAACCTAGAAGAAATGGATAAATTCCTGGGCACATACATCCTACCAAGACTGAACCAGGAAGAAATTGAATCCCTGAATAGACCAATAATGAGTTCTGAAGTTGAGGCAGTAATAAATAGCCTACCAACCAAAAAGAGCTCAGGACCAGATGGATTCACAGCTGAATTCTACCAGAGGTACAAAAAAGAGATGGTACCATTTATACTGAAACTAATCCAGACAATTAAAAAGGAGGGACTCCTCCATAACTTATTTCATGAGGCTAGCATCATCCTGATATCAAAACCTGGCAGAGATACAACAAAAAAGAAACTTCAGGCCAATATCCTTGATGAACATCGATGTAAAAATCCTCAACAAAATGCTGGCAAACCGAATACAGCAGCACATCCAAAAGCTTATCCATCATGATCAAGTAGGTTTCATCCCCAGGATGCAAGGTTGGTTTAACATATGCAAATCAATAAATGTAATTAATCACATGGATAGAGCTAAAGACAAAAAACATGATTATCTCAACGGACACAGAAAAGACCTTTGATATAATTCAACATTCATTCATGTTAAAAACTCAATAAATTACTTATTGAAGGAACATACCTCAAAATAATAAAAAAGCCATCTATGACAAACCTATAGCCAATATACATGCACAAAAGCTGAAAGCATTCCCCTCGAAAACTGGCACAAGCATCCCCTCTCTCACCACTCCTATTCAACATAGGATTGGAAGTTCTGGCCAGGGCAATCAGGCAAAAGAAAGAAATAAAGGGTATTCAAATAGGAAGAGAGGAAGTCAAATTACCTTTGTTTGCAGATGACATGATCCTATATCCAGAAAACCCCATCATCTCAGCCCAAAAGCTTCTTAAGCTGATAAACAACCTCAGCAAAGTCTCAGGATACAAAATTAATATGCAAAAATTTCTAGCATTTCTATACACCAACAACAGGTAAGCAGAGAGCCAAATCATGAATAAACTCCCATTCACAGTTGCTATAAAGAGAATAAAATAGCTAGGAATACAGCTGCAAAGGGAAGTGAAGGACCTCTTCAAGGAGAACTACAAACCACTGCTCAAGGAAGTCAGAGAGGACACAAACAAATAGAAAATGATTCCATGTTCATGGATAGGAAGAGTCAATATCATGAAAATGGCCATACCACCCAAAGTAATTTATTGATTCAATGCTAATTCCATTAAACTACCACTGACATTCTTCACAGAATTAGAAAAAGCTGTGTTAAAATTAATATGGAACCTAAAAGGAGCCTGAATAACCAAGACAATCCTAAGCAGAAAAGAACAAAGCTGGAAGCGTCACTCCACCCAACGTCAAACTACACTACAAGGCTACAGTAACCAAAATACCATGGTACTGGCAAAAACACAGACACACAGACCAATGGAACAGAATAGAGAACTCAGAAATAAGACCACACACCTATAATCATCTGATCTTTGACAAACTTGATAAAGACAAGCAATGGGGAAAAGATTCCCTGTTTAATAAATGGTGGTGGGAGAACTGGCTAGCCATATGTGGAAAATTGAAACTGGACCCCTTCCTTACACCTTATACAAAAATTAACTCAAGATGGATTAAAGACTTAAATGTAAAACCCAAAACTATAAAAACCTAGAAGAAAATCTCAGCAATACCATTCAGGACATAGGCATGGGCAAAGATTTCATGATGAAAACACCAAAAGCAATGACAACAACAGCAAGAATTGACATGTGGGATATAATTAAACTAAAGAGGTTCTGCACAGCAAAATAAACTATCAACAGAGTAAACAGATAACCTTCAGAATGGGAGAACATTTTTGGAAACTGTGCAGATGACAAAGGTCTAATATCAAGAGTCTACAAGGAATTTAAACAAATTGACAAGAAAAAAACAACTCAATTAAAAAGTGGGCAAAGGACATGAACAGACACTTCTCAAAAGAAGACATTCAGGCAGCCAACAAACATTTGAATAAAAATTCAACATCTCTGATCATTAGAGAAATGCAAATCAAAACCATAATGAGATACCATCTCATACCAGTCAGAATGACAATTATTATTCATAATAAAGGCAAAAAAATAATAGATGCTGACAAGGCTGTGGAGAAAAAACACTTTTATACTGTTGGTGGGAGTGTAAATTAGTTCAACCATTGTAGAAGACAATGTGGTTATTCCCCAAAGATCTAGAGGCAGAAATGCCACCTGACCCAGCAATCTCATTACTAGGTATATGCCAAAAGGAATAGAAATCTTCCTATTATAAAGATACATGCATGTGAATGTTCATTGAAGCACTATTCACAATAACAAAGACATGGAATCAACCTAAGTGCCCATCAATGATAGACTGGATAAAGAAAATGTGGTACATGTACATCATGGAATATTATGCAGCCATTGAAAGGATGGAGATCATGTCCTTTGCAGGGACATAGATAGAGCTGGAAGCCATTATCCTCAGCAAACTAACGCAGAAATAGACAACCAAACACTGTATATTCTCACTTATTTGTGGGGGCTGAATGATGAGAATACATGGACACATTGAGGGGAACAACACACACTGGGGCCTATCATGGGGTCTGGAGGGCGAGAAAGCATCAGGAAGAATAGCTAATTGATGCTGAGCTTAATACCTAGGTGATGGGTTGATCTGTGCAGCAAACCACAATGGCACACGTTTACCTATGTAACAAACTTGCACATCCTGCACATGTACCAGGAACTTAAAATAAAAGTTGAAGAAAAAAAAGACTGAAAGCTAAACGAGTGTCGGTGAGGATGTCGAGGAAAGGGAACCTTTGTTCACTGTTAGTGGGAATGTAAATTAGTATAGATATTATGGAAAACTGTTTGAAGGTTACTAAGAAGAAACTAAAAGTAGAACTATCATATGATCCAGCAATTCCAGGACTGTGTATATATTCAAAGGAATTGGAATCAGTATGTCAAAAAGATATCTGTACTCCCATATTCATTGGTGCATTATTTGCAATAGCCAAGTTATAGAATCAACCTAAGTTTCCATGAACAGATGAATTGAAAAAGATGTGGGATATATATATACAATGGAATACTATTCAGCCTTAAAAAGAAAAAAATTCGGTCATTTTCAATGACATGGATGGAATTAGAGAGAATTATGCTAAGTGGGATAAACCAGGCACAGAAAGACAAATACTGAATATTCTCACTTGTATGTGGAATCTAAAACAATTAAACTCATAGATGCAGAGAGTAAATGGTGGTTACCAGAGGCTGGAGGGTGGGGAAAAGGAGAGTGATAAAGTGTACAAAGCTTCAGTTAGACAGAAGGAATAAAATTTTTTCTTGTTATCTATTGCACAGAATGATGAATAAATAATAAATAGTGTATTATACATTTCAAAATCTCTACAAGGGTAAATTTCAAATGTTCTGATCACAAAAAAATGATAAGTATTTAAGGCAATAGAGATATTAATTAACTTGATTCCACATTGCATTTATAAATCATAAACATCACTTTATATATCATAAATATATACAACTATAACTGTCAATTATAATAAGAATGGCCAAATGACCTGAATGGACATTCCTCCAATGAAGACATGCAAATGGCCAGCAGGCATATGAATAGATGCTCAACATCACTAATCATTGGGAAAACGTAAATAAAAAACATAATAAAATATCACCTCATATCTGTTAGAGTGTCTCTTATTTGAAAAAAAAGATAACAAGTGTTGGTGAGGATGTAGAGAAAAGGGAACTTTGGTACACTGTTGGCAGGAATGTTAATTGGTATAGCCATTATGGAAAACAGTATGGAGGTTCCTCAAAAAATTAAAAATAATACTGCCATATGATTCAACAATCCTCCTTTTGGGCATTTACCCAAAGGAATGAAAATCTGTATCTCAGAGCAGTACCTGCACTTCCATGTTAATGTCAGCATTTTTCATGATAGCCAAGATATGGTATCCATTGATGGATGAACGGATACAGAAAATGTGATACTCTGCAGCCTTAGAAAGAAAGGAAATCCTGGCATTTGAGACAACATAGATGGACCTGCAGGACATTATGCTAAGCAAAATAAGCCCAACACAGAGACAAATACTGTATGATCTCACTTATATATGGAATCTATATTATTCAAATTCATAGAAGCAGAGAGTAGAATGGTGCTTGCCAGAGGCTGGTAGAGGGGGAAATTGGGAGATGATGACCAAAGGGTACAAAATTTTAGTTATGCAAGATAAATAGTTCTCAGGATCTACTATACACATAGTGCCTATAGCTAACAATATTGTATACTTAAAATGTTTTTTAAAGATATTAAGTGTTCTTATGCACACACACAGACACATGCACACACACACACAGAGTAAAGGGGCAGGAGGAAACTTTATGACATCATGGTGGTGGTTTCACAGGTGTATACTTATCTCCAAACTTACCACGTTGTATACACTAAATAAGTACAGCTTTTTACATGCCAATTATATTTTCACAAAACGGTTTTTTTAAAAAGTTTATCACAAGGAAAACAAAATCATTGTATTTTTAGTATTGTGTTGTTATAGCAGCTCATCATCACTCTAAAATACTGTAAATGTGCTCTATGTGGACTCATACCACAGCCCCAAATTCAAGTTAGAATCTTGTTTTTTCCAGTTAAATCTTGTTCAAGTGATAGCAAACCTCATTACACCCCTAAACAAAGATTGAATTGTTCTCATGGTGGGAATGTTCACGCATATGCAGCTGTAATATGACTTGTCCTTCTTGAGTGCAAGTTGATCTGGCTGAGGTAGGGGTGAGATTGGCACTGGAGCCAAGGGTGCAATCCATGCCTATGGAAAGCCAACTGGCCCATACTGGTACTGAGTACATGAAGATCACAGCCTCATTAACAATAAGCACAAATCAGTTGAATTAATGATCCCAGGCAAAAAAAAAAAAAAAAAAAGCCTGAGAATATAACATGTTGTTTTGTTGAAAAATAACAGTGAAGCAAAAACTGTTTCAATTGTTATAAAAGATCCTAGACATGGAAGAGAAAAAGTCACATTTTTTGTCATTCTAACTTGATTCTATGGCCTCTAAAGATTGCATTCTATGGGAAATTTCACTTGACTGGTTTATTAGAGCTTTAGATTTTCTTGAGCAAAGAAAAGTAAGGTCGTTGAAAAGTTGCCAAACCTCTTGACACTTGATTCAAGGAATTCTGAATCTCTCTGGTACAGAAAAGCTATCCTTTCTTTAGGTGGCTAGAAATTGAATCTTTTGTCTTCATAGAAAGCCACAGAAGGCCTTTGTTGATTTCATGAAAGCAGAATTGTGGATTTAAGAAACATTAGCTGTGTCACCTCCTTGAAGACACTGAGAAATGTGCACCCTTAAACATGAAAGAAGTAGAGTGTGAATTATTTTAGCTGGAAGTTTAAAGGGTAACCTTAGAGATGTAATTCTTTAGCAAGTAAGATTTACTTCTTTTTATAATTGAGGAGATAGGAGGTGAAACTGCACAAAGAATTAGGCTCCTGTTAGAATTAAATATTTAGTTGTCTTCTAAAGGAGATTGAAGCAATAAATCATAAAGTGAAAGTCTTTGAAGATAACTTCTCATCTCTTTCAAGGGGAAAAAAATCTACCACCTGGTTAGTACCAGGTAGTATTAGTAGTTGATTGAAAATTTTCAAATAGGCAGAATATATTTTCAATTAGTTGGGAGCTGCTTCTGTATATTTTTCCTAAAAATGAATGCTATTCTCTCAGGTATGGAGTAACCAGCATTTGCATGCTGTGAGTTTCCTGTTATTTCACATCTTTGGAGCCTGAGGGAGTAGTTTTGTCCACTTATAGTTAGCTTGACTTCATAAGCAACCATTCCAAAACTTAGTGGTTTAAAGCCATAATTATTTTATTTGCTCAAAAGTCTGTGGTTCTGAGTGATTTGGGCTGAGCAGTTACTTTTCTGGGGTCATGTATATGGCTGCAGTCAGCTATTAGCTTTACTAGGACTGGGTTGTCTAAAATGATATCACTCCCATGTCTTATAGTTGGTTTCTGTCTGTGGTCTGGGCCATATAGCTGATGTAGGATAGCTTAGGTTACTTCACATGGTGGCTAGTTTCCATCATGAATAACTCCAATACACGAACAAATGATGTCCCATTAGCTAAAGCAAATAATATGGCCAAGCCCAGAGTCACGTGGGATGGAACCACATAGGAGAGAGAATATAGACAAGTGTGATACCTCAGTCACATCATTACCAAAACAATTTACCACCTGATAAATCTAGTAGTGCAGATACTTGAGATACTCAGGGAGGTCATTATTTATCAATAGGTATGGAAGTATTTCAGTGTTTTAACAATAGGCATGTTGGGTACTGGTGCATACCAGTATTTGAATCCTCAGTTGTTCTCATGCACCTTATAGCCTTCCTGAGGTTTAACAAAAGTTTGAAAGTCCACTGGCTTTTCAGGCAGAAGGCATTGACAGGTGGAAGTCAGAGCAGCATTAGAATGGAGAAATGGCTGTGTGGTGTTGGTAACTATAGTGGTCTGTGGTTGTTTTTGTTTCTGCTTGGCTAACAGGTTTTTTCATTCTCATTCTTCAGGTGTCATGCTATGCCTTTCTCTCCCTTTCAAAAACAAAAACAAAAAATAACAAAAAAAATAGCAAAACAAAATAAAACTGACATACGTACATGCTCTAAAATGGCTAGTCAGAATCTGTGCCCTAATTTCTTCACTTGCAGCTGGAGGAAATGTCATCTGGCCTCTCGGGTTACCCTCTGTGGCGATACTCCAAGGGTGTGATGTTGGAGCTGCCAATGGCTCTCTTCCCTTCTGTGTAGAAAAAGACAATCTGCATAGGAAAGAGTGAAGCCAATTAGAAAGAGGCAGACATAAGAGAAGAATGAAGACAGAAATTTCTGACAGCATTAAGTTTCAGCCAAAGCCCTGGTTCTGCATCTCTTACTTCAATTCTCTGGTCTAACTCAAAATACTTCCTAATCATGTGGGCCAATCAGATTACTTTTTTTACTCCAGCTAATTTGAGGCGGGTCTCTGTTACATGCAATTTAGAATCTTAAATAATTTGAAAGACATATAATACTTCCCTTTAAAAATTCCCCAAAATACTGGGGGGAGCTTTTCAGAGGGGTAGTAGACATTCTAGGGGTTCGAGGAAGAGGGGAGAAAGATATGTAAAGAGAAATTCTGGATAATAGATGTTAATATGAAGTCATTTGTAGCTAAAAGATTGTTTAGGCCAGGTGATATTTGGATTATGTCTGAAATAAGGATAATAATAGTGCCTAAAGGGTTGTTGAACAGGTTAAATGATATAATGTGGTTCCCATGGAAAAGTCAGAAATCTCTCTAGGTGCTTCACACAGAGGGAGATTTAATACAGGAAATTGATTACGAAAGTGTTGGAAGGGCTGGAGGTGGAAAAGGCAGAAGGTGGTATAATCTGGATGTCAGTAACTACAGAAAACCACAGCTCTCTAAGGCTATAGGAGCAAAAATGTGGAAAATGGATATGCCTAGGGCACGCTGGTCCAACCCACGGCCCGTGGGCCACATGTGTCCCAGGATGGCTTTGAATGAAGCCCAACATTCGTAAACTTTCTTAAAACATTATGAAATTTTTGTAATTTTTTTTTTGAGTCGGAGTCTCGCTCTGTCACCCAGGCTGGAGTGCAATGGCACGATCTTTGGCTCACTGCAACCTCCGCCCCCCAGGTTCAAGTAATTCTCCTGCCTCAGCCTCCTGAGTAGCTGGGATTACAGATGCCCACTACCACGCCCAGCTAATTTTTGTATTTTCAGTAGAGACGAGGTTTCACCATATTGGCCAGGATGGTCTCTTGGCCAGGCTGGTCTCAAATTCCTGACCTCGTGATTTGCCCACCTCAGCCTCCCAAAGTGCTGGGATTACAGGTGTGAGCCACCATGCTGGGCCAAAATTTTTGCGATTTTTTTAAAGCTCATTAGCTATTGTTAATATTAGTGTGTTTTACATGTGGCCCAAGACACTTTTTCTTTTTCCAATGTGGCTCAGGGAAGCCAAAAGATTGGACACCCCTGGTCTAGAGTCTGTGAGCATGCACTTCCTGCTGACAGTGCTGCTGGGGCTCCTAGAACTCCACTGATGCTGCTGGAGCCCATAATTACCTGCAGTCACGGGGTTCTTCCACTGCCAAAGCCAGGTGCAGAATGGCTTCTCTCTCCTCTCCTACTTCATTACCTCGTGAGAGAGCCTTCCATTGGCAAAAGCTAGTCAAAATCTAGCTGGCAAGAGAGTCTTGGAAATGTAGGTTTTCTGGCTCCCAACCTGGGCAGTACAGGGAAGATTATAGATAGAAAGTCAGGTGTGGACTCAAGTAGCACAGACAATATCTGATGTAAGTACCAACTTCAAAGGAAGCTGAAAGCATTAATGAAATAATATATGCAAATTACATAATGTGGTGCCTGGCTCACATCAAGCACTCACAAAGTAAGTGCTGTGTGTTTGTGGGTCACTTTAAATGTCTCGTGCATCTCTTCCCTTCTCTCTGTATCTACCTTGCCTGTGTTAAATAGTTCTTTACTAACTGGAATGTTTTTCTTTCTTTTTCCTCCCCATCCTCTCTTAGACTACATTAAGAACTCCATATAGAATGTCTTCTGATTTATTCCCAAAAATGTAGCTTTCAGTAGTAGATTTTAAGTATTTTTTTTTCTATAAAGGGCTCTAAAATTGTTAATGTAGTGTGTTAGCAGCTTCTTACCTGTTTCATTTTGCTTCAATTTCTACAACAGGTGGATTGCCACGTGTCTACTACTTGGTTGTTGAACTTTATTAAATATAAATATCCTTGTTACTAATTTTTATTTCATGTCTATGGTTTCTTTGCACTTTGGTGCTCAAATTTCTGAACTTTCAAATGCAATGAAGCCTGCATTAACATAAATCTTGGAGACGATGGTAGCATTTAAGTTCCTCATGAAGGCAACTTCAGGTCTGAGATTTGCACTCTGCAGAGTTTCAGTCCATTCTGCCAAACTTGTGCTAACTTCTCAGACTTCTTTCATAGCAGTCACCAAATTGTTCATCATTTCTCTGAACTCAGTTTTTCCACTAAGGCCAGAGTTTGAAGTTAATATATAAAGGACATTTTTGGCAAGTAGAGCCTGCTCTAAGCTTGGTGTCCCTGTGGGCATGCTCAAGAGTGGAATAATGCCAGTGAGTGAGAGGAAAGGAATTGGAAAAATGAGAATAAAATAAAAACGGAAAAGTAAAATCCTGTTTGCGAAAACAAGAAGCATTCCAATTCACCTTTGTCTAGACAGTTGTCAAATGTCAGATAGCTATGAATTATGACGATGCAGTCTACATTACACAGCCCATCCCTCTGCTCTTGAACTCTGTCAAATTCATACATATACTGTTGGTCAGCTATCCTTGGCCTTACTCTACCATATGATTTTCTCATTTTATAACTGCCATATACTTGAAGCATCATCAGGATGGTATGTTTAAAATAATTGGGTGGTTCTTTTGTCCTTATGATAAAATCCAAACCACGTAGCATGGTAGTCAAAGACTTTTTTATTTGGTTCTTGGCTACCTTCTCATCCATTCTAAATTCCTACTACTCCTCACCTTATATATGCTTCAGTTATACTGAATTTCACCACCCATACCCACCAGCCACTATCCACAGCTCACTACTAATAGTGAAAAACCATCAACCACACTTGCCAGCCTTGCTATACCACCAGTCGTACCTCAACAGCTCTGGGCACCACCACAATCTCTGCCCAACAGACATTTCTAACAGCAGCAGTTCTATTTATTCCTACTCCTATTTTCATGGCCCATTGGCTTAGTCCTTTTGATTCTCCTTAGTATCTCATTAAATGTCTCATGCATCTGTTCCCTTTTCTTTAATTCTTCCACCTTGCTCTAGATGAGACCACCACCATCTTGCTTCTGGAATAATGCACCAGCCTCCTGACTAGGTTTTCTTCCTCCAGGTTAGCATCCCTCAAGTCCATCCAATACACACTGCTAAAGTGATCTTTCTTAAATCTGTATATGACCATATCTACCCCTTTCTTAAAGACTCTGATAGTCATCAGTGCTATTAAATATATCTGGCTTGCTCTCCACTCTGCTAAGCACATGGTAAGATTGCAGTTCCCCACTCCCTTAAAGTTAGATGTGGTCATGCTGAAACTGGCACAATTTTCCCTTAGAACTGATGTTTATTTATTTATTTTTTAAAATAAATGTAGAAATTAACCCTCCCAGTCTTAAAACTTGAAAAAATTAAATTTGTTTTATCTGAGTTCCTTTCTCAGGAAACTAACCATCAGGCCTCTGAGATGGCATCAAGAAACTGAAATTTACCAGATCACCACATGTAGACAATAGACAATAAGATGCCAGATTCCTCACACATCATTATTGCCTAACCAACCATCTGCTTCCTGTTGACCAACTCCTCTTCTTTATCCCCTCTCTAATTCCTGTTTTTCCACACATAGTTACATTTCTTTTCTGCTATATAACCCCCTAGTTTCAGTTGGTCAGGGAAATGGATTATTTGACACTGATCTTCCATTTCCTCAGCTGTAGCACCTGAATAAAGCCTCCTTCCCTAGCAATACGTGTTTCAGTGATTGGCTTTCTGTGCTATGAGCAATGGAACCTAGATCACACCTTTGGTGTTTTAGTAACAATGTGACTTGTTATAGTCAATGAAATGTGGGCAGAAGTGATGTGTGATATCTTGGGGCAGAAGCTTTAAGAGCCCATGTACAATTTGCCCTATTCTTTGTCCCTCTGGCTCCAGGTGGTGGCTGCTCTGTTGGCCTGGATCCACAGGAGAGGGACCCCCAGAGTACTCATAATGTACATGTAGTATGAATAAGAAATAAACATTGTTGTTTTAAGTCATTGGTTTTGTGGATTTTACTGCAACATAATCTGGCACACTTTGAGTAATACAAAGACCAACATAAAGCTCAAACTCTTTAGTAAAATATTGATAATTCTATATAACCCAACCTCTACTTTCCAACTTCATTTTAAGCTGTTTCTCTTTCCACATTCTATACTCCAGACAAACTGCTGTTTCTGGTGTGTGCTTTTGTGCTTTCCTGCTTTGGTTATTTACTCCTCTACCTCAACTTCCAACTCAGCATGCCCAAAAACCATCCTAGTGGAAAGTAGTTTATCCCTCCTTTGCACTCTCATAGCATTTTGTTTGGATTATTTTCCTACTTGTGTCAGAGTTTCTTATGTATGTATCTGCTATGGATTGAATGTTTGTCTCCTCCAAAACTCATGTTGAAATTCAGTCCCCAATGTGGTAGTATTAAGATGTGGGGCTTTTAATTCTCACGCCAATCCCAATCCCTAGGTAAGAATTTAACCTGAGATTTCAACATTGAAAACTGGATTCTTAGAAGGGCTAATGTCATTCCAGATCAGCACAGCCTCCTGGTTCCCAGCAGAAGAAAATCCAAAGCTTCTCTGCAGTAATTTCCCTTTAGCCCCTTAGAATTTTCACAGACTACATTCAATCTGAAACAAACTCACAATAAAAAAAAAAGAAGTGACAGAGTTGTGAGGGCTCTGCCCTCATGAATGGATTATTCTGTTCATAGATTGATTGATTAATGGGCTAATAGATTAATGAATTATCATGGGAGTGAGGCAATTGGCTTTATAAAAATAGGAAGAGACACCCAAGCTAGTACACTCAGCCCCCTTACCATGTGATACACTGTAGAGAGTCCCCACAAGCTACTGGATATAGCCCCTTGACCTTGGACTTCTCAGCCTCCATAACTCTAAGAAATAAATTTCTTTTCTTTGTAAATTACCCAGTTCATATATTCTGTATAAGTAACAGAAAATAAACTAAGATAGTGTATAATCTATTCTCTTCACCTGGACTCTCTTCAAGGCAAAGTTTGTGTCTAAATCATCTTTGTATGTACCTACAATATTTAGAACAATGCCCCTCATGTTAGTGCTCAAATATTTGTCAAATGAATATACTCTCTTCCTGAAATACAGGATTTTATAATACTCTTCTTAATTTTTGTGGTAGGGTTTGTTTTGTGTGACTGGGTGGGTTAGAGAGATGGTATGGAGTAACTCTGAGAAAGTATAGGGTAACTGATCAGCGAAATGGAATGGAGAAGGAAATAGGAGAGGAAACAGTGCATTTAATACATTGCTACCTGCCATCTGCTTGAAACCTAACACTATGCTAGGCACTGTGACGAATTTCAAGTAAGAAGAAGATACTATTTAATAAACTTACTGTCTGGTTCAGAGACAAAGTATTATATGCCTGAAGCCATAAATAACAGATAGAGATTGTTATACAGAGACAAGTTATTAAAATTCTGTTTCACACAGTGAATTCTCAACTATTTCTGCAATATGTTATTGTGTCTCTAAGGCTGTTGCATATATTTCAGGTGAGGTTAGCAATAGTTTACCTCAATTAGGAAATTACTATGCACTTACATATTGTAGGAGCAATTCACAAAATGACAATTGATGCAAAACGAAACCACCACCAATGGCAAGCTGTTATGAATCTGAGAAGATTGGCTGAGTTGAAACTTGCTCCTACTAAGTCTTTTGTGATTGTTTTTGTTTTGTGTGACTGGATAGCATTTTTAATCCCCAAAGCTCTTTGAGGCATTTGGCATAATTTGGATGGTGTGTGTGTGTGTGTGTGTGTGTGTGTGTGTGTGTTACAGTGCACTGGTGGTGTCCTGGTAAACATTTAGCAATCATCACTGGGGGCAGCAGGGCCCAGGGGTATAGCATTTGCCATTTTTTCTGTTGTGTAAATACTTCCACCATGGCTACCAATTTTAAGCTACCAATTGAACATCACTGAATATGGAGTTCAGAAGAGATGTGTATGATTAACTCTCAAAAGCTAGAACTCCAGGTGGTGTAGGGAGTGGTGACCAGAGAGGCAGAATGGAGGGGTGAGGAATGGCAGAGATTAAGAAAGTAAAAACACAAAGGAACTGACCTAAACACTCTAGAGGGAGAAGTAAGGTTGGAGGTTTGGATAATTTTCAACTAGCTAGTCAGCCTCCTGAAAAACTGAAAGTTATTGTTGTTAAGCCTCACTTCAACCTTTGCTTTAGGAGATTTTTAGGCACTGAATTTCCAGTTTTTAAAAGGTGCTCACTTTGAAACAAATCTATGATGATACAAATTAGAATAGTGGTTACTTCCTGGGTATAGATGGTAAGGGGGCACAAGGGAGCTTTCTGGGGTGCTGAAAGCTTTCCATTTCTTCCTTGATCTGGGTGGTGATTACTTGCATGCTCATTTATGTCTTAATAGTAAATAAATGATCATAAATAGTTGCTCACTTTGAACACCGTTCCCCCACCTCTGAAGTGTTTCTTCCAGATATGTATTACATTAAAAATAGTGGGAAGGGGGTGGAAGACAGGGAAGAAATGGAAACTATTTTATTAGATGATGTCCACACGAATAACTGTACTATGTATAATGTGTTTTTGCACAGTGTACATTTCCATAGTGCATTATTCATTACACACACAGTGGTATTAGTTAGGAAATTGGGATCAGGTAAATAACACCAGGAAGTAATTACTGTTGACATTACATGTAGTAATCTGTTTTCCTGTAACAAACTGCAAATGTATTCTGTTTGGAATTAATACAGTATGTTAAATTTTATCCATAAAAATGATTTATGAGATTGAATCCATTAGCTTAATGGAATATCACAATAATTATTCCAAACTTATTTATATCGCAATCAGTAGAATGGGATGTGTCTTCCAAATAAGAAAATGAATGTGAATGCCAAAGACTTTCTCTTATTTAATTTTAATAATTGTGAATCATCATATGTGATATGTATTTTTCATATTTATGCCTGTAAGTAAATTCCACCAGAGAAAATAGAAGAGAGGAAAGCCACATTAAGACTTGCAAACTGTTTCTCTCAGATGATTTTAGGGCTTTTTATTTCCACAATTAAACGATCAGCATTAAGGCATGGTCCCTGATGAGAGTCAGGTATGGGGCAGGAGTTAGAAGCAAAGGAAGGCCCATGGTAGGACACCCAATGCTTGAGCCATTTTAGAGAAGCCTTGCATTTCACTAGGATATTTGTCAAAGGCAAAGTGAAGAGTAAAAGGAACCCTTTTAGTCTTGGCAGTCTTGTCTAGCCTCTGCTACGACAAGGTGACTTAAGCCACATAGTTCCCCCAATACTTGGTGCAGGGGCAAGGGGCACAATTCCTAGAGATGGAGCACTTTATTTTATTTTTTAATCGTACTTTAAATTCTGGGGTATATGTGCAGAACATGCAGGTTTGTTACATAGGTATACATGTTTTATGGTGGTTGGCTGCGTTCATCACCCCGTCATCGACATTAGGTATTTCTCCTAATGCTATCCCTCCCCTGGACCCCCACCCCCCAACAGTTCCTGATATGTGATGTTCCCCTCCCTGTGTCCATGGGAGCATTTTATTTTAAAATGGACTGTTGTAGGAAGGATGGGTTGTCTGGGAAATAGCCACTGAGATTTGTTAGAGAGTGACATCTGTGATTGAAAAGGTAGCAGGATTGGGCAGGAGGCACCATCAGACTCAATGCACACCTGAGAAAGCTTCTGTCAGTCCAGTGGCGAATTCTGAGACAGATTCCCATTGGAAGAGTCTACACTGGACAGAAATGGCTAGATCCTTGTACCACAGCCTTTTTCAGTCACTGACCAGGGGCTGCTCCAAGAAGAGCATGACCTTGGCTCAAGAACTGAGGCCAACCATGAAGGTGCTAACAGCTAGGTGGCTATCAAATAATTGCTCTCCTCGCAGCTGTGAAGTGAGTCCTTTCTTGAAGAGGGATCTGAGTGACACATCTCTAGGTCTGCCACAGTCCACCCCTTATATCATGCTGCTCCGCTTCTCCATACATGTTGGAGAAGTTCATTCAGGTCTCTTGTGAGCCTTTCTGAGAAGAGGCGGGTTAGTGGGATAAAGTATATCTCCCCAGCCCTACCTCAGCTTCTCTTGGGCTTCAACTGGTACTCACTGCCTCCCTCTTCCACTATTCATTCTAAATTCCTCTCACCCTCAGCTATCAACTTGGCAGGTGTTGGTGGCTTGTCTGGTGTCTGACTCAAACCGTCATTCCTAAAAGGTCAGAGTCCCTGGGTCATCTGAACTCCACACTTACTCCTCTCTATTCTCATTGTGAAACGTTGTCCATACCTACTCCTAACGATTAGTGTCAATTATGCCTGACAGGAAGGTGAGTCCTCTTCTTGGCTGCTGGTCCCAAGGGGCCCAGATGTCCAGTTGTCAGTCATAGCTTGTAGTTGAATAGTGTCCTTGTTGTGTCCCTTTGTAAGAGTGCACTCCCTTTGGGAACTAGGACCTCTATCACTATAAAGCTTAGAGTTTAAGGGACCAGAAACACAAGATCCTGCAGTGGGTTGTTAGGAGTGATGCTTCCTCTCCTTGTTTTCTGAGCCTTCTATTATTTCTGTAGAGAACACAGTACCATATGGAGGTCTCTGACTTAATTCATACTTTCTGAGTGTTGCCTCTGAGACGGTGCCTTTAGGAGGACATTTTAGTTTTCTGTGAGGCCAGCTGCTTCTGGATGGTGTAGTATGTAATATGATCAATGTATACCGTGGTCATAGGCCCATTCCCATACCTCATTTGCTGTAACATCGGTCTACTAGTCAAATGCCATGCTGTGTGGAATTCCATAGTTGTGGATCATGCATTTCATAAGCTCTCAGGTTCTGGCTGAGATTTTATAAGTAGGAAAAGCAAACCCATACCCAGAATAGGCTTCTAGCCCTGTGAGGAAGAACTGCTGGCCCTTCCAGGATGGATGTAGCGCACTGTAGTAAACTTGCTACCAAGTGGCTGATTGTTCTCCTTGGGGAATTGTGTCATATGAGGACTTCAGTAGTGATTACTGTTACTGGCATTTTAGACATTTAAAAGTAGCTGGATCACCCTAAGTGAGTGGAAGTTCATATACTTTGGGCCCATGCATAGCCCCTGCCCCTACTACCATGCTACTTCTTTCATGACCCTGTTTTGCCAGTACTGGGGTGAGTGATGAAGAAGGCTGGTTAGCATCAACTGGCCAATCATTTAGTGTATCTGATGTTTAGTCCCTCTTCCATGGTAGATCTCCTCTGATGGACATTAACATTTTACACAAAGGTTGTCACAATTTGTGTCCAATTCTATATGTCAATCAACATGCCAATAATCCTAGAACCTATTTACTGCAGTTTTCCCATCTTTCCCTTTCCAGGCCGCTGACCCAGCCATTCACTACTGGCTATAAGTCTGTATTTATTCTAACTTTGGGCCATGTCTCCACTCACACAAAATAGATGACCAGGTGCACCTCCTATAGTTCTGCCCACTGTGTGCATTTTCCCCTACTGTCTTTCTTTTCCTTGAGTCTACACTGGGAAGAACACTGTCTTTCAAGGCTGCTCGTGAGTGAGCCTGTAATGGAGCCACTTTACATTTTTGGCTTGTACCCACACACCAAGCTAACCCATCCACAAACCAAATTCAGAAGTTTTCTTTCTCTTCTAGGTGGTCATATGGGACCCCTCCAATATGATCATCAGTGTGAGCTTAGGGAAGGGCACTAGAATAGCTATAGTGGGTGATATGGCAGTCAGGGCTACATTCTCATGCAGTGTGCCTGTGGCTGCTGGTTCAGCTTGCACTAGGTTCTGGCTCTGGACATACCATTTCCACATTTACCACGATTGCTGCTAGGCCTACTTGATATTTAAGACTTGCCGGGTCTAACAGGATGCAGATCATAGTGGGCATTTCTAAATGCATGATCATTATTTTGTGGTTAACTATTCTGTCTCTATCAGGGACTAATAGCTTGCTGGGAGATATTTTTCAAGTGATATGTGTGTTCTCTGGCACGGCCTTGCTCTAGAACTCCAGAGAGGCCTGCACTTTGATTCTCCCCCATCTCTCCCATAAATTCCACCTTGCATATTTTCTTCAACACCAGAATCTCCAACAACATAGGGTCTGCCAGATATATGGCCCAAGTAGCAAGGCTGCTTGCATCATAGCTTCAATCTACTGCAGAGCCCTTTCCTGCTCTAGGCCCCACTCAAAACTGGTAGCTATATGGGCCAGAGCAATATATTTAGGTATGAAATGTGTTGCCTCCAGAACCCAAAGAGACCCATCAGGCATTGTGTTTACTTCTTCACAGTAGGGTCTACAAGATTTGGCCATTTGTCTTTTACTTAGGAGGAGATGTTCCTGCATGCCCTTGATAATAGACTTCCTAACAGCTGTACTGAAGTATCAGGTCCCAGAATCTTTCAAGTGTTTATATTCTACCTTCTGGAGCATGTGTCTTACCAAGGCCTCCAGTATGTTAGTCTTATCTTGCTCATCCTGCTGGATCAGCATGATCGTGTCATTCAATGTAAGAGATTGATGTAGTATTCTGAGGGATAGCCACATCTCTTTGGATTCCATTATGACAGAGCATATAAGAATTAACATAGTCCTGAGGCAAAACTATAAATATTTGTTGTCTCTTCCATATGAATGCTCAATATTTCTGATCCTGTTTCCTTACTGGAAGAGGAAGGAAGGCATTTGCCAAATCAACAGCTGCATATCATGTACATGAAACCATGGGGCTACGTTGGGATTGAGTTTGCACTAGTCAACAGTCGTTTTCCAAGATCTATCTAGTTTCTTCAAGGACCAGATTTTTAAAAATACCTACCTCAACCATATTTTGCCCTGGTAGAATTTATTACAAAAATATATTATAGCTGCCGTGAGAATGGCCGGGAAGACCTTCAACCATGACAGCATAACTGACCACAGGCCCCAGCTGCTGGGCTCTGAAATCCATCACTGTGTTTGTGGTGAAGCCATGTACCAATGACTGGGCATGGCAGAGATACTAAGACAGGCTCATTCTTGCCCTATGTCAGCTGATGTTGAAAGGCCAGATTTTTTAATCAAAGAGGATATTATAGGAATTGCCACCCTTTTGTTATTTATGCATTTATTTAGTTACATCCTATTATTTCTTTTTTTAATATTTAATTTTTGTGGGTACATAGTAGGCATACACACACACACACACACACACACATATGTATTTATGGGTTGTGTGAGATATTTTGATACATGCATAATAACCACATCAGGGTAAATGAGGTGTTCATCACCTCAAGCATTTATCTTTTTTTTTGTGTTACAAACAAAGCAGTTATACTCTTTTAGTTATTTTATTTTTTACAGGCATACAATTTGTAATAATCACATAAGGATAAATGGGGTATCCATCACCTCAAGCATTTATTTTTTGTTGTGTTACAAACGATTCAATTATATTCTTTCAGCTATTTTATTGTATTTTTCACAGTCATACCATGTGTAATAACCACATCAGGGTAAATGGGATATCCCTCACCTAAAGCTTTTATCCTTAATGTTGCAAAAGATCCAATTATTCTTTCTAAGTTATTTTATAATGTACAGCTAAATTATTATTGAATATAATCACGTTGTTGTGTAACCAAAACTCTATCTTATTTGTTCTTTCTATGTTTTTGTGTACATTAACCATCTCCATTTCCACCGCCAAAACCCCACTACCCTTCTCAGCATCTGGTGACCATTATTCTACTCTATATCTCCATGAGCTCAATTGTTCTGATTTTTAGCTCCCACAAATAAGTGAGAACAGGCAATGTTTGTCTTTCTGTGCCTGGCTTATTTCACTTAACATAATGCCCTCTCATTCCATCCATGTTATTGCAAATGACAGGATTTCATTCTTTTTTATGGCTGAATACTACTCCATTGTGTATATGTACCACATTTTCTTTATCCATTCATCTGTTGATGTTCATTTATGTTGCTTCAAAATCTTAGCTATTGTGAATAGTGCTGCAACAAACATAGGAGTGCAGATATCTCTTTGATATACTGAATTTGTTTTTTTGGGTATATATACACAGAAGTGGGATTGCTCGATTACATGGTAGCTCTATTTTTAGTTTTCCGAGGACCCTCCAAACTGTTCACTGTAGTGATTGTACTAATTTACATTCCTACCACCAGTGGATAAGGGTTCCCTTTTCAGCAGTTCCTAACCAGCATTTATTATCTGTCTTTTGAATATAAGCCATTTTAACTGGGGTGAGTTGATATTTCATTGTAGTTTTGATTTGCATTTCTCTGATGGTTGCTGTTGTTGAGCATTTTTTCACATACCTGTTGGCCATTTGTATGTCTTCTTTAGAGAAATTTCTATTCAGGTCTTTCATCCATATTTTGATTGGAATATTAGTTTTTTGTTATTGGGTCAAGTGGTTTACATATTATTGTTATCAATTCCTTCTCAGAGGGGTAGTTTGGAAATATTTTTTCCCATACTGTGGGTTGCCTCTTCACTTTGTTGATTTTTGTTTTCTGTGCAGAAGCTTTTTAACTTGAAGTGATCTCCTTTATCTATTTTTTACTTTGGTTGCATATGCCTCTGCTGCATTGTTCAAGAAGTCTTTGCCCAGACCAATATCTTAGTGAGTTTTCCCAATGTTTCTTGTAGCAGTTTCATAGCCAGAGGTCTTAGATTTAAGTCTTTAATCCATTTTGATTTGATTTTTGTATTTGGTGAGAGATAGGGGTCTAATTTCATTCTCTGCATATGGATGCCTGGGAGTCAGGGACTAGAGTCAAAAACCTTAGAAGTCTACCTGGTATTCTACTTTACTGTGGCTGAGCTGGCACTTGAACCACAAGACACAGTCCTTGTCACTATTCCCTCCCATTATGAAAGGCAGAGGAGCCTCATCTCATGGTCACTGCCACCTCAGAACCATGGGGAATACTGCCAGGATACCACCAATGTTCCCTTAAAGCTCAAGGCTCTTCAGTCAGATTGTGGTGAATGCTGCCTGGAATGGGACTAACCCTTCAGGGTACTAGGATTCCTTCTGCCTAGGGCAGGTCCAGAAACACCACCTAAGAGCCATGTCTTGGAATGGGGGACCCTAAGGGCTCATTTGGTTCTCCATCACAGTATCTGAGCTGGTATCTAAGCTGCAAGACAAAGTTCCCTTTACTCTTCTTTCCTTCTTTCTCAAGCAGGAGTCTGTTCCTATAGCCACTGCAGCTGGGAATGTGCTCGGTCACAACTGAAGCTAGCACGTTTCTAAGGCTCACCCAAGGCCCTTGACATAGTACCTGGTGTCACTATGATTATTCAGGGGCCAGGGACTCTTTAGTCAACAGATCATGCATGCTACCAGAACTGAGTCCTTTACTTCAAGGCAGAGGATTCCTTTCTGGTCCAGGGTGTGTCCACAAATGTCAGGGAGCTAGGGCCTGGAATAGGGGCCTCAGGACTCTGCCTAATTCTACTTTAGCTGAGCAGGTATCCAAGTTGTAAGACAAAGTCCTCTTTACTCTTCCTTCTCCTGTCCTCAAGCAGAGAGGAGTCTCTTCTGGAGCTGTGACTTTGCTGTTGAGGCTTAGGGGAGGGATGGCACAAGCACTCCTTTGGCTGCCCCAGCTGGTGTCTCATTAGTTTGTGTGTACCCCAAATCCACTGGCTCTGAGCCTCGCACAATACCAGTACTTGCCTAAGAATTCCAGTCTTTGCGGCTTAGCCTGCCTTTCCAGTTTATTTAGGACCCCAGAGCATTTTGACCAGCTGTAGTTAGGCTTGCTGGAACTCAGGTTTTGATTGCTGGGATGGGCAATTCCCCTTTAGATAGGGCTAGTCTAAATGCTCGCTCTGTGGGTGGGCACTGGATGAATTCTACCTGGTGTTGCTTTCTGCTGACAGGCAGCCTGAGTTCCAATGAAAAGTCCCCAAATCACTGTGCTCTCCCTTCCCCAAAGGTACAGATTCTTTCTTCTTGCTACCTGGTTGCTGCCTGGGGATTGGGGATGGGTAGCATCAGCAATTCAAGACTGTCTTTCCTACCCTCTTTAATGCCTCTTTCTGTGACATAAAGTTAAAACTAGGTACTTTGATTACTCACTTGATTTTTGATTATTATGAAGGTGCTTTATTATGTGGATAGTTGTTCAAGTTGGTGCTTTTATAGGGGAGGAAAATTGGTAAAGGCTTTTATTTGGCCATCTTGCTCTCCCTTGCATTGTTTAAATCTTTACAAGTGGCAAAATGTCCATAATCCTCCACATTTGATACAGTTTTTGATTTATTATCTTAGTCTCTTGCGGGAGGAGGAGGAGCAGCTTCAGAAACTCCTATTTAACCTTCATTATGGCCAAAGACCTGATGTGAGGGCTACTTCAACTGCCAAGTATGTCCATTCTAACTGTACATTTAGGGACCAGGAAAATGACCATCATGTGAGTCACCAGATCCAGTGGCTCCACTGTAAGTGAGGCTTTGGCGAGGACTTTTTATTACTTGACACCCACACGACCCCACTTTAACAAAGGGACATGACGATGCTTCATGTCTGCACGTATCAGTGTCAACTCAGACCCCAGATCTACTATCTGGATATGCTTCTTTTTCTAGTGTACAGTAAATTTACCTTAGGTACAATAAGTGTACAGTGAATGTGCCCAAGTAGATGACTATGGGGTCCTTTTGGTAAGTACTGGGGGAAAGTCTTGTAATGCAGGTCTCTTCCCGCTGAAGGCCATCTCTCCAGTAGGTATGTTCTGGGTTGGAAAATTAGCTCAGGTCTGGAAACTAAACTAGAAATTATGGTGTTTTAACTGGGGAGACTGACCTCTAGTTCCAGCTCATTTATGCTTACTCTTTTAAAAAATTGTATATGTTAAGCAATACCCTTTTGGCTGCTATCTATTTTGCCTTTAGGGATGCCATGTTCTATTAAGCATCTCTACATATCAGACCCACTTGGTTGCCAACCTAATTGTGTGTGTGTTGTTACAATAATTACAAACCCTTTGGTTTCTGCTGGTGAGGTGCTATCACTTGGTCTCTATTGCAAGGGTGGGGAGGTTTGGCAATTCCTATTTCTATCAACAAATCAAGGGACCACCTCTCTTATCATCTGCTCTGGCCTGCAGAGGAGAGCCACCACTGAACTTCTTGGTGATCCTGCTGCCACTTTCATCAGTATTCCTCATGGTCTAGGGGAATGATGTGTCTTCTGGGTTCTCCTATGTGACATAATCCTCCAGTGGATCTTCTGGCTTCATATCCATTCCCGCATGCCCACTTCTCTCAGCCTTTTAATTTCTTCCTCTGCCATATGCCACAGCAATTTGGGAATTTTAACATCACTCAATGTGGGCTGTTTTTTTCTCCAGGCTTATAGGAGCCACCTTAGCAGCAAGTTACACCAACCTCTGCGGTCTCTGCTAGGGTGTTAAGTCTTGTATCCTAAGAGAGTTTCCCCAAACCAACAAACTCTCCCTTATCTGGTCTTACAGTAGAGCTCTCCTTGGTCAAGCACCTTCACAACATAGTCCCATGGGAAATCCCCTGATTCTTCCCAGTACATGCTGGCAGTTCCTTTGGGATATAGTCCTTTTCCTCCCCAGTCAGGTCCAGCTTGATTGTGGAAATGTTTTGCTGCTTATAGAGCTATGGCGTTGTGGTGGAAACACCTATGTATGGTCTTCTTATATAGAAGAACTACTAGCTCTTATTGGGCAAGTATGAGGAACTTCTACAGGTTCAGAAGCTTTTGAGACGACTGGGGAGTCAAAATCTTGAGGAGCATCCACTTAGATGTCCACGTCTCCTGTGTCAGGGTCCTAAGTTTTCACAACTAGGACCTGACTTTGGTATAACATACCTGCCTCAGTTGAGCATTCAGCTATCCTTGAAGTTCAGCCACTCTAATGATCAAATCCTGGGTTTTATCTTCAACTTTTTATGCTTACCCATTGCATGAAATTAGGGCTTCTTTGTAAGCTACTAAAGAGACTTTGTGTTCTCACATTTAGTTTTTAGTTGTTACTTCCCTTCAGCAGGGCATCAGTGTAACTACATAAAAGTATAAGATTCCATTTTCTTTCTACTTACATTTCTCCCATACATTTGAAATGCTTGAGTCATTCCACGAGCTAATGAATTCTCCTTACTGGTGTGTTTTCCTGAAACCCCACAGGAGAAATATTTAATATTGGGCCTTTGTCTTGTGTCAGGGCCTCTCTGTGCATAATCTTCCACCAGAAATGGGATCCTTAATACCAGCCAGATGCTGATGAATCCAATACCTACAGTGCACCTTATGGCTTCCTTTCTTGGGCCATTTCTGGTACCAAAAGTTACAGGTTGGCTTCTCAAAGAAGCAGATGCAGAGGAGTTAAGAGTGCAAAAATTTATTAGGGAATAACAACTGTGAAGAACTAGCGACAAAGAAGGATTGAGCAGGGGGAGCCATCAGAACAAAGGCAGACCTGGCAAAGTCTCTACCAGCCCGAGGGGGCTCTCTGGAACAAAGATTGCTCATTAGAGAAGTCACATGTTGGGTGGTAATAGCTAAGCTCTTGTACTACTGCTTTGCTTGGTCATTCTCTGGGAGTCACCCCCAGGGCATATGACCTTGCTTATCACCACTTTGCTCAGTCATTAGTTGCTAGATGTCCCAAGAAGAGTGTGATCTATGTTCTAAAGCCCAGGCAGATTCTAAAGATGCTAACAGCTGTCAGCCAACTACACTCCTTACAGCTGGGCAGTAAGTCATTGATTGAAGAGGAATATGAGGGATGTATCACTATGTCTTCGACATTGACTGAACTTAATACCACTGTGTATGAGCTAAATTTATTCGTTTGGACTAAAATTTCTATTTCTCATCCACTATCCAGTGGGTAAGCCTCACAACAAAGGAGATTAGATTTGCATGCCTGAGTGTCCTGTAAATCAATTTAGGACCTAGCTGCAGTGTGGTAGCTTGGGGCATTGGCCAGGGAGGACATCCATAGGCGTAGTGATGGTGTCTAGTGCAGGAGATACTCCACATCCAAAAGAATCTGAAGGCTAGGCTGCCTGGCTGGTGGGAGATAAGGTAGACCTTCTTTTGGGAGAGCTTCTTAAGGTACCTCTTCTTTTGGAAAAGATGTCCAGTTATGAAGAACTGCCTTTGCTGAATGATTGATTACGTGGAAGGTGGACCTTTTTGGACAGAAAGTCTGGGAGATTTTGCATTTTGTATAGTATAAGGTGGCACCTCTTCTCTGTCAACAGTACTTCCTGTTATGCCTGTTTCTTTTCCCCACTTCCACATTTCATTCATTTGCTCATCAAATCTTTACAACTCTGTTTCAGCTGTGTAAATGACTACAATAGACTCTGCTCATGGTCTCAATACATGAACCAGTAGGGAAAACAATATTTCATTGTAGCCCTATGAAATAGGTAAGTACTACTATGATGGGAGCAAAAAGGAAGGGTCCCTAACACAATCCTTGGGGGAGACGACAGTTAGACAAGGCTTCCCAGAGGAAACAATGCCAATTTAGTCTTAAAGACAGAGTACGAGCTAGTCAGGCATAGAAGCAGATGGAGAAGCATGTACAAAAACATGAAAAGACATAGCAAGGCCAGAAATTTTAAATAGTTGAATACAGAGGAGAACCAAGATGGCCAACAAGGCACAACCAGGAAGAGCATCACCCACCCAGAGTTGAGACCATCAAGAAGACTGGCACACTCTGAGTGGATCTTCAGGGAGGACACAGACCCTGGGCTAAAGGGGGAGGAAGCTGGGAATCCTGCACAGGACTGCCAAGCATCAGGACTCATTCCTGGCCCCCAGTGCCTCCTGGGGAAAGGATAAGTTAAATAGGTGAGAAGTGGCCCACTGTCATGAAGGACCGTTGAAATCTTAGCTGCAGGAGACCCAAGAGCCAGACAGATATTTTAGCTGAGAGGGATAGGTACTGGGAGAAGTGGCAGGGACAGGACTCCAGCCTGCGTGGAACCCCAAGGGTTTGGTGCGAGAATGGCCACAATGGAGCATGGACAGGGATGCCTATCCTCTGAGGCTTACTACGCTCCTGTAGGCAGCTTTGGCCTTTGTTAACTATTGGACCTGGACGGAACAGGGCTGTCTTCATTGTGGAATGGGCCAGTCTGATCTGAACATCCTCCTGTCTGCTGGCATCTCCCAGGGTCCCTGCATCGCCACACCTGTTTGCAGCGCAGCTTTGGATGACAAACTGGTACACTTCTTGGTGGCTGCTGCCACAGCTCCTTCACTGGCAGGCCCAGCTAACCATCAGAGAGCTTCAGCAGATGGGCCCCTGCCTATGTACACCAACACACAGCCTCCCTCCATCGCTTTGCCAGCACGCACTTGCTTGCAGCCTACCCCCACTGCTTTGCCAGCGTGTGTGCACGTGGGCCTTGCTGCTCACTCCACTGCCACCGGTGCCCATGGACTTTGCCACCACTGCCCCACCACCACTGGTGTGAGCATGTACATGCAGGCCTCACTGTCCTGCCACCAGTGTACATGCACACACATGAACCCCGCCACAGCGCTGCCCCATTGCTGACACATGAGTGGATCTTGCCACGCTGCTGCCCTATTGCTGCTGGCACGCATGTAGACTGTGCTGCACCGCCGCTGGCAGTGCACTTGTGCACACGGATCCCACCATGCTGCTGCCGCCAGTGCTCACATGCATGGACCCTGCCACATTGCCACTGCTGATGCAAGTGTGTGCATGCAGTTCTCACCACTCTGCCACTACTGGAGCATGTGCATGCATGTAGATCTCACTGCCCTGCTGCCACCAGCCCATAGGCCCCCTGCCACAGCCCCAGTGAAATGCTTTTGCCAGCACCCCCCTACCCCATTGGAGTGTTAGTGGACTAGAAACATCATAGCCCCTCCAGCACTGCAGATGCTGAACTTCAAGGGTCCAGAGAACAAAGCCATGGCCCTGGTACCCAGTCCCCAACTGTTTTAGCGCACAGCCCAGGGGTGCTGAGCTGAGCCTTTGCCACTTGAAATTATCCAGAAATGAAGCCAGTCAACTGAAACCATCTTATACCACAGTCAAACCCTCAAGGGCATCAAAGAATATGAAAGGAAAAAGCCCCATTAAAAGGGCAGCACATTCAAAGAGTAAAGGAACATTAGCTTACAATTAAGAAAGAGCCAGTGCGAGTAACTCCGGCATCCCAAAAAACCAGAGTGTCTTATTACCTTTAAATGACTACACTAACTCCCCAGCAGTGGTTCTGAACCAGTCTGAAATGGCCAAAATGACAGATAGAGAATTAAGAATCTGGATAGTAATGAAGATCATCAAGATTCAGGAGAAAATTGAAACCCAATCCAAATAATTTAATGAATCCAGTAAAATGATACTAGAGATGGAAGATGAAATAGCCATTTTGGGAAAGAACCATGCTAATCTGATAGAGCTGAAAAACTCACCACAAGAATTTCATAATACAATCAGAAGTACAAACAGCAACATGGACCAAGCTGAGGAAAGAATCTCAGGAAGAAATTGAAACGCTGAACAGACCAATAACGAATTCTTAAATTGATTCAGTAATAAAAAGCCTGCCAACCAGAAAAAGCCCTGGTCCAGACAGAATCACATTATACCAGATCTATAATGAAGAGCTGGTACCATTTCTACTCACAGCCAACATCGTACTGAACAGGCAAAAGATGGAAGTATGCCCCTTGAGAACTGGAATAGAACAAGGATACCCATTTCCACCACTCTTATTCAACATAGCACTGGCAGTCCTAGCCAGAGCTTTCCAGCAAGAGAAAGAAATAAAACACATTCAAATAGGAAAAGAAGAAGTCAAACTATCATCTCTTTTCACAGAAAATATGATTTTATACCTAGGAAACCCTATAGTATCTGCCCAAAAACTCCTAGATCTGATAAACAACTTCAGCAAAGTTTCAGGATACAAAATAAATGTACAAAAATCAGCAGTATTTCTATACACCAACAACATCTGAGCTGAGAGCCAAATCACGAATGCAGACTCATTCACAATTGCCACACAAAAAAAATAAAAGACTGGCCAAAATACTGGCCGGGTGTGGTGGCTGATACCTGTAACCCCAGCACTTTGGGAGGTCGAGGGGGGCAGATCACGAGGTCAGGAGATTGAGACCATCCTGGCTAACATGGTGAAACCCCATCTCTACTAAATACAAAAAATTTGCTGGGCGTGGTGGCAGGCATCTGTAATCCCAGCTACTCAGGAGACTGAGGCAGGAGAATTGCTTGAACCCGAGAGGCAGAGGTTGCAGTGAGTCAAGATTGTGCCACTGCACTCCAGCCTGGGCAACAGAGCAAGACTCAAAAAAAAAAAAAAAAAAAAAAAAAGAATAAAATACCTAGGAATACAGCTGACCAGGGAGGTAATGAGAATTACAACATTGCTCAAAGAAATCAGAGATGATACAAAAAAAAAAAAAATGGAAAAAAGGCCAGGCACGGTAGCTCTGGCCTATAATTCTAGCACTTTGAGAGGTCAACATGGGCAGATCACGAAGTCAGGAGATCGAAACCATCTTGGCCAACATGGTGAAACCCTGTCTCTACTAAAAATAAAAAAAATTAGCCGGGCATGGTGGCATGCACCTGTAGTCCCAGCTACTTGGGAGGCTGAAGCAGGAGAATTCCTTGAACCTGAGAGGTGGAGGTTGCAATGAGCCGAGATCATGCCACTGTACTCCAGCCTGGGTGACAGAGTGAGACTCCATCTCAAAAAGAAAAGAAAGGAAAAAATTCCATGCCCATGAATTGGAAGAATCAATATTATTAAAAGGCCACACTGTCCAAAGCAAATTGCAGATTCAATGCTACTCCTATCAGACTACCAACCACATTTTTCACAGAATTAGAAAAAACTATTCTAAAATTCATATGGAACAACAACAAAAAAGAGCTCGAATAGCCAAAGCAATCCTAAGCAAAAAGAACAAAGTTGGAGGCATCACATTATCTGACTTCAGACTCTACTACAAGGTTGCAGTAACCAAAACAGCATGATAGTGGTATGAAAGCAGACTCCCAGACCAATGGAACAGATTAGGGAACCCACAAATGAAGCCACACACCTACAACCATCTAACCTTCAACAAAGTTGACAACAACAAGCAATGGGGAAAGAATGGCCTATTCAATGAATGACACTGGCATAACTCGATAGCCACATGCAGAAGACTAAATCTGGACCCCTTCTTTTCACCACATATGAAAATCAACCCAAGATGGATTAAAGACTTAAATATAAAACTTAAAACTATAAAAACCCTAGGAGAAACCCAGGAAATACCATTTTGGACATAGGCCACGACAAAGATTTCATGACAACGTCTCCAAAAACAATTGCAACAAAAGTAAAAATTGACAAATGGGACCTAGTTAAACTAAAGACTTTCTGCACAACAAAACACACTGTCAGTAAAATAACAGACAACCTACAGAATGTGAGAAAATATTCACAAACTATGCATCAAACAAAGATCTAATATTCAGAACCTATAAAGAACTTAAACAGTTCGATAAGCAAAAAACAACCCCATTAAAAAATGGACGAAGGATATGAACAAACACTTCTCCAAAGAAGGCATACATGTGGCCCACGTTTTTTTGTATGTCTTTTTTCATGTATGAAAAAAGCTCAACATCACTGATAATTAGAGAAAGTAAATCAAAACCGCAATAAATTACCATCTCAAAGTCAGAATGGCTGTTATTAAAAAGTCAAAAAATAAGAGATCCTGGTGAGGTTGCAGGAAAAAAGGAACTCTTATACACTGCAGATGGGAAAATAAGAGTACAGCCACTGTGGAAAGCAGTTTGCAGAATTTAAAGCAGAACTCCCATTTGACCCATCAATCCCATTACTGGGCATCTTCCCAAAGGAATGTAAACTGTTCTACCATGAAGACACATGCACGTGTATGTTCACTGCAGTACTATTTACAATAGCAAAGACATGGAATCAACGTACATCCCTATCAATGGCGTTACATATACACCATGGAATACTATGCCGTTACAAAAGATAATGAGATCATGTCCTTTACAACAATATGGATGGAGCTGGAGGCCGTTATACTAAGTGAATTAATGCAGGAATAGAAAACTGAGTACCATATGTTCTCACTTATGAAGGGAGCTAAACATTGAGTACACATAGACACAAAGAAGGGAGCAATAGACACTGGGTTCTACTTGAGGGTGGTGGGTGGGAGGAGGATGAGGGTCGAAAAACTACCTATCATTTAGTATGCTTATTATGTGGGTGACAAAACAATCTGTACACAGAACCCTTCATGTTAAAAATGGCATACAATTTACCTACATAGGAAAACTGCACATGTACTCCCTGAACCTAAAATGAGTTTGAAACAAAAAATAAAAATAAAAAGTTGCATATGACTAGGTTTTAGTGAATAGCAATAAGGGTGAAGAAATTGGCAGGAGGCAGATTATAAGCAAGTTTTATGGTAAAATAAAGAGCTGGTGGCTCATGCCTGTAATTTTAACAATTTGGGAGGCCAAGGCAGGAGGATCGCTTGAAGCTGAAAGTTCAAGACCAGGCTGGGAAATATAGTGTGACTTCGTCTTTAACTAAAAAAATAAAATAAAATTAGCCTGGCATGGTGGTGCATACCGGTAGTCCTTGTTACTGAGGAGGCTGAGGTGGGAGAATCGCTTGAGCTCAGGAGTTCAAGACTACAGTGAGCTATGATGATGCCTCTACACTCCAGCCTGGGCAACAGAGCAAAACCCTGTCTCTCTAAAACAAAAATTAAACACATAAATAATAATAAAAAAAGCAGCTTACTCTTATGCCAAAGAGCAATAGGGACCCACTGATGCTGAGGAGTGATGAGATCAGGAAAAGTCACTCTGGCTGCAGTGTGGAGGGTGAATTGGAGGGACAAAAACCTGGAAACAAGAGGGACAGCTAAGAGGCTACTGTGTTAGGCGACATAGAAACTGTTACAAGTTCAAACTAAGGTAGTGATTCATAGAAGTAGATGGATTTTAGGGATATCAGAGAGATTGAATCATTAGAACCTGATTCAAGATAAGGATGAGGGAAGGAGCAGGCAAAGTTGATTTCGAGGCTTCTGAACTTGCTGACTGGATTTACAGTGGCGACTGATCCCCTGTCCCACTGTTGTGTCTGTATGGCCCAACTCTCTGTGACAGTAGCAAGGATATTTTAGTCTTCCCTAGCCACCATAACGAAATATGACAGACTGGGGAGCTTATACAACAGAAATTAATTTTCTCACAGTACTGGAGGCTGGAAGTTCAAGATCAGGGTGTGAAACTGATCAAGTTCTGGTGAGGGTTCTCTTCCTGGCTTGTAGATGGCCATCTTCTTGCTGTGTGCTCACATAGCCTTTCCTCCATGTATGCATGTGGACTGAGAGATCTCTGTCTCTTCCTTTTCTTATAAGGCCACCAATCCTATCAGAATGGTTCCCCACCCTTAAGACTTCATTTTACCTTAATTACCTCCTAAAAGCCCTATCTTCAAATCCAGTCACACTGGGGATTAGAGCACAACATATAAATTTTGGAGGAGACACAGTTCAGTCCATAGCAAAAGGTAAAAAAAAAAAAAAAAAAAAAAATCTAAAACATGGGTTGCTTAGAGTCCTCTGAACGCTTACAGAAATACACATACTTGGGTATATATAAACTGAACACGTAGACTCCCCACCTGTTCCTTTTTTGATTCCACCCAGGTTTCATCTAATATCCCCCTCAGAGTGATCAGAACCACTTCCTTGTATTGCTATGTTCTGGGGAGTGGTTTGGGACCCTTGGCTAGCATGCTCAGGGCTTGCACATTCCTTCCTTGGTGATAACCCTTGATGGTTTTCCTCCACAGTGCAAACCATATTATGATTCAGGGATCCAAAAGATACCAAGAACCGTATGCTTACTTTTCATGTTGGTGTTAAACTGATCCATCTGCTTTTCCATTGTCATTTTACTGTGGGTTCTGCTTTTGAGTGCAAGCCTGTTTTTCTCAGATTGTCATATCCACCAATTTTAAAGTCCATTAGATTTATGTTTTATTTGACTCCCCATCAATGGCATTTTAAATCACAATAAGGATTCTTAGAGGGAGCTCTGGTTTAGCAGTGGGGTGAGGGCAAGAGAACGCATAATAGTTTTGTGTTGGAAATGTCAAATTTGACAATGGTTCTAGCATAATCCAAGTGAGGGGGGTCCTATAGACATTTAATTATACTTGTTTAGAGCTCAGGAGAGAGTTTTGAGATAGAAATGAAGACTTGCAAGACATCATAATGTAGGTGGAGATGGAAACCATAGGCTAGCACACAAGAAGAGAATATAGAGTGGAAAGAAAGGAGGGAATGTGGTAGAACTTGGGAGAACATTGGCATTAAGAGATAGGAGAGGAGACCTGGAAGCAGAAGAAAAGTTAGCAGTAGCAGAGTAGGAGGAAACCCAGTAAACAGTGCTGTCATGGAAGTCAAAATAATAGAGATTTCAAAACTGGGGGAGGTTAATAACATCAAGGTCTGGAAAGAGATAAAAGAACATAATGGCTATCAAGTAGGGTAAATTAGGGATTGGCAAACTTTCTGTAAAGAGCAAGTTAGTAAATATTTTAGACTTTCTGGGCAATACTGTTGCAACTAGTCAACTCTGCCTTTGCAGAGTGAATGCAGCCACAGACAATACCTAAATGAATGGCTGTGTTCCAATAAAACTTTACTGGCAAAAACAAGTGGTGGGCTGTATTTAGCCTGTGTGCCAAAGTTTGCCATCCCTTGCTATAAAGTATGGATTGCAGTTTATTGATGACCTTGTCAAGAGAAATTCCTGTACAGTGGTGGTGGCAGGAACCATACTGCAATAATTGAGGAAGTGGAGATGGAAGATGCAACAAGATTTTCTGAAGCTGTACTGTAAATAGGAGGAACTTAGAGGGCTTCACTGGCTTCAGAGAGGGTTTTCAGTCTTTCAGAGAAACTCTTGCACTCTCATGGGGGAAGACGGTAATGTTATTGGGGAATATTTATAAAAGTGGTTTCCTTCTGTCTGCCTGTATTCAAGCCTCTTGTGAGTTGCCACCAGAGCTTTAATTGACTTGTTCAGGCTTAATGAATATTTATCAGGAAAATTGTAATTCAACCATTTTGCTATAGGATTGAAACTCAGTGAAACCACTGCTGGGGTAATTTTTCCAAAGCTGCTGACATGGGGAGAGGATTATTTCTTAGGCTGTCATTGTAGGTTCTTTTACACGTGTATAGCTGGGGCATCATGAATCAACAAATAAGCAAATACCTCCTGCTCAGAAGGCGGAAAGCCTGGCAAGAAAGTGCTCATTCTGAAGTTCTCAGCGGCTATATGCTTTCAGGGGCCCCACATGACTCCTCAATTGCAAAGGCTCACAGCTTTTGAGGCACAAAGGAAAATTTAGTTAATTCCTCCACCCCTGATTGTGTTAGGAAGAAGAGCAAGTGAAGGGGCAAGGGGAAATTCTTCCTTTTGGGCTTTTAAAGTATTTTCTCTGAGCAGAGCAATAGACATAAATGAATGCAGATTCTTTTTAGTCATCATCTGCCTTGTACCAAGACTGTAAGCCTTCTGAGGACAGGGACCAAGATTGCTCCTTTCTCATCTGGCAAAGAGAGGCAGAGAGTGTATGCCCTCTCACAACCATCCTGTCCAGGTGACGTTTGGTTATAATAACAATGGCTGTCAGAGAACTTGGGGAATCTTGCCCATTTGAATGAATTTGTGAACCCTCAGCATTGAGGATGTTGAGTATGTGGCAGTAGGTTTGGGACCGTGATCAACCCCTAAAACCTCCCTCAATCCTCTCTTGACAACAGTGCTCCCCCTGGAAACCTTTTGAAAAAGTCTGAGTGCCCCTGTCTTCACTGAAGGTAAATGGCTTGTCTATGACTCTTGATCTTAGGTGTGCAGGAAGTCTCCTAGCACCTCATAGCACTTTTAGTTCTGGAGGCAGGTTTCATTAATTCTTTGTGCCACCCACCATTCTCTCCTAAGAGAGAATCTGGATTCAGTTGTGGGAGTTCACAGAACTCCCACACCTCAGCTGCTGAGTTTCAAGTCTGCCAAGTGATCTGATAATAAATTGGTCCAAGGAACCTCACTCCAACAGGGTGAGGACAAAAGGGGTGTGGTATGCTCCAGAGTCACTGAAAAGCTCAGATTTTGAAAGTAACTCTCTCAGTAACGGTAGGCTTTGGTAGTGTTTGTTACAAATGGTTCCTGACCCTTGTGAGATAGCATATTAATGCATCTTTTGCTTGATCGAGTCTGAATTCTGAGGAATAATGGTTTTGCTTCTTGCTTCTCAATTTGTTCTCCTCTATGTTCATTTTCTGAAGACACAGATGACCCTTTCCCTCATCCAATAGGAGGGAGACAATTTGCTGCAACATTTCTCCCATGATCATGCTAAGGTTTCCTTAAATACATTTGTCCTTCCTGTTTGAAGATTGTTCTATTGACTGAATGCAATCAGATGTGAGTCTTAGCAGGGCAAGAATACTGATGCGGAGACCAAGAGGCATTCTTCTTTTGTGCACAGGGAGAGTGTGCCATTTGAAATGTGAGGCCTTTTTGAAGACCTGATTGGCAAGGCCAACTCTATGTATAAGCAAAATTTCTACCTACCTGTAGTCCAATTTGAGAAATACTAAAAGGACCCCCTTTTGTTTCCCCCTTCCTCCAAGGAGAAAAAAAAATCCCACCTAAACCAAAATAGTGCTCCATTATCATCTGCCACAGCACCTGAGATTAGCTTCTCCTTTGGGGGTGAGGAATTGAAGTGGCTGTTAAAACGTAAATCTATTATTTTGGAGGATCCAGGGACATTGTTTGGTACTTGAACTGATTTCATCAGTCCCCAGGGGGGCCATCACTCTAATCTAGTTACTGAACTTGCTCCCAAGAATCAATTGTCTTCTGGTAGGACTGCCACAGGTTTCTTAATTTTAAAAAGCAGTTGCAGAGTTATGCAGTGTGAATGGTTTCATGGCTATTTAGCATTTCAGAGCACAGTGAAAATGATAGTAATTATGATGATGCCTACAGTAGGCCAAGCTGTCCACAGTGTGACTATATCAGCCTTCACTTCAGAATTTTCTCAGTCTTCCTTTTCCACTCCCATTTTTCTTCTTTTTTAAGCTCTTGTGTTCCTTGCTTCCTAATTTCCTAGCCCCAGAAATCTTTTTTTCTTCATTTCTCTAGCATCTCAGCTGTACTTTCCTTCTTTTCTGGTCCAGTTGCACACTATCCCCTCTGTTTTCTTCCTGTCATTATCCCCTGTTCTCTAAGGTGGTCATAATACAAACTGGTGTACGTTTAAACACTTGCTTTATTTATTGGATAAAGTTGTATTCCGTATTCAGAATCTGCAAATCAGACTAGATCATTAGCTTTTCGTTTCTCTGTCAGAACGATTCTAAAATCAGTATAGTCCTAAATTCATTATTTCTTCTCCCACTCTAGATGAGTGATCCTCGGTGGAATAAAAGTTTTCCAATTAGGAATTATTATTGGTTATTAAAGCAGCAGCACAAAACGTAGCTAAGCAATTAAGAGTATCAGAACATATATGTTATGATGGCATAGGAAAGTAATTGGGAGTATTTCTGAAGGTCAATAATCCTGAATTTAGGCACTTCCGTGGGAGATCAGTTGCGGAGATGAGAGAATTGAAGACCAAGTTTAGAGCCAAGACAGGCCTTTGGAAAGGAGTCCCAAAGGGTGGAGGAGACAAAGAATGGGAATGGAAGATCCTAAAGTGAAACTAATCTAAGGTCTTGGAGGTTTTGCTTAAGCTGAGGGGTCTGAGCCTGACTACAGTTGCGGTTGGAGTGAAGAAAGGAGTAATCCTTAGTGAACATCACCCTTAAGGTGACTGTTACATCATTGGCAAAGCTTCTAGGGGAAGTCAGTTAGTGAATAACTTCTTGGCATCTGCATCCACGTAAACTTTAAACATCCAGCCAAAGCACAGAAACAGAATTCTTTCTTTACAATTTTATTTACAAAATGTATTAAAACTTTGTACAATACCTCATGGCAATGAGGGTCTGTAATTTATGCCCACACATGCAATTTACGCTTTTACAGCCATTAGTTTGCTTGGCAATTTTTCTGTTCACTGAAGTACAGCTTTAACAACAAAAAGAAAAGAATTGGAAAAGAATCCTCAAGTGACTACTGCCAAACTCCCATAGCTTGAAGTTAGTAGCAGAAATTTGAAGCAATCAACGTTTTTTTAAACATGCAAGTTTTTTTTAAAAAATAACAAACCAATTTACCCGCCTCTTCATCTCAGTGAAGTTTCCTCTCTGAAAAACTGATTTGAGTTAATAAACATACATTTTTCTTTATACAGTGCCTATGAAAACGTTTGTGTGTAGGTTGGTTGGTTTGTTTTATACAACTTTGTGTTCACACAGCGTGAGCTTCCCGTGTTGGGACATTATAGCATTCATAAGTTGAAAATCACAGTTTCATGAAAACAAAACAAAACAAAAACACAACAGCTTTCTTTTTTTGTTCAATATCATTTGAAATTTGACAAGTGAGTTATTTGCGTATGACACCATTTTTGGAATGAAAGTTTATATTACACTTTTCTGGAAACATTTCATTGGAACGATACTTCTCTCCTTTTCTGAAGACAAGAGCAAATATGCAGCGAGTCAACTAAAGCATCTAAGGGTCACACTTGGGAAATGAATGCAAGCTCCTAGTTTTTGCAGTCTAGAAACTTCCCAGTGCACGTTACTGATGAGAGCAAACTACTGAACTACAAGAAGCATACGTCTTTATATAGGAGGTAATTAGTGAGTGGAGACTATTTCTTCAGACTGTTCTGATGATGCCAACGGCAGGTATGCAGTTAGTTACTTGATAGCCCATGGAGCAGTGGAGTGATCTGAGAGAGTCAATAGAGAGACTCCTCCAGGCAAGGATCTGGAAGTGATGCTGAGGCCCTCAGATTAGCAGTAGGTTTGAGAATGCATTTTAGTCTTTGCAAACTAGAAAAGATCACATGCAGTCCGATGGAGAGCCATGGGCAGTAGCAGGCAACAGCTAGTAGGACAGACCTAGCAAGAGTAAAGTCAGACTGAAAACTGGTCTGAACCTGCTGTTCCGCCTTGCAACGCGGTCCTGTCTCCGTGGTGTACACTTGAAAGGCATACTTAGCAGAGAAAGCCGAGCTAAACACAGTGTTGTTTCTGAGATATTCTAAACACATCTGGGAGTATAGGCAGCATTTCCCTCACTTCAACGCTAAATACGCAGCTCTATTGACTTAAAATGCACACTGAAGCAAGAAAAACAGATCTGTGAGCTGAAATTCCAGACTTCTTGGAAAGCCCCGGGATCCATTCTAGGAAAGCACCAAGAGGTAGATCCTGATAGTGCCCCATCCCTTGTCATACACAAAGTCAATTTCGAAAGCTCTGTTAATCTCTTCATCAAGTGGGAAGCTATCAAAGCGTTTTCACAAAACCATTTCAAGAACACAGAGAAGTCACTGTTTAGTCCCTTTTCCAAAGTGTTTGAATTTTCTTAAGTGTTGCATTTACATTCTAAAGATATACACATTTCAGCAACATTGAAAGGAAATAGGGTGCACAGAACATCACCACCAACAGGAAATACCAAAAACATCTGGTCAGCAGATCCTAGAAGAAATGCCAGTCTGTCTTCCCAAACACTGGGAGACAGATTTTTTTCTTTTTAATCAGGAGGAATTAATTCTTTTAGCTTAGATGGGCCTCTTTGCTGAATTGGAATTTAAATTTATGTGTGTGTTGAGTGTGTGTGTGTGTGTGTGTATGTGTATGTGTGTATTAAAGAACATGGTGTTTGAATATTCTGCAGTGGTATCAAAGAATGGCTTTTGTTGAACTGACTTAATAAGATTTTTTTCACATACTGGAATCTTGCATGTCCATTTTTTGTTGGTTTTTATTTTAATTATTTTTTTCAAGCAAAGCAAAAAGATTTCAATGATGGTTTGCACTGTCACAAGTCTCAGAGTGTTCCATAAGGCACTGAAGGAAAAAAAAATCAGTTTTTCCTATTGAAAGGTCATTGCACCATCAGCAATATTCGTGTCATGCCCGACACCAAGGAGAGTGAAATCTGACTCGGGATCCTTGAAGCAGCCACGTTTTCGGTGATTTCCTCTCATCACATGCCTCCACTGGGAAGGGATCTGCAAAGGCAAGCGGATATTTAAATTTGAAGGGGCTTTCTATTAGGAATTGAGAAGTTTATAATGGCTCAGTCTATCTTGAACAAAACTATGATTCTTTTCTCAAATTGGCATTTCTGGGGTTGCACCTTATTTATTTGACTGACTAAGTGACAGGTCTGGTTACATTCTCTACTATATGTATTGTACTTAGGAATATGCCGGTGTTGCATGAAGTTTAAGTCAAGGCTTTAATCACTTATGATGTAGATATACCAGAAAGTTTCCATGGCATTTTAATACAGGTATTCACAAGAACAAAAAGAGTGTATTCTGATTGCAGAAACTGTGACAAAGGATTGTTTACCCAGGACAGAGGGTAAACAGTATCCTATGGCTTATTGAATTGAAATCCATTTTAACTGTGAGAAGAAAATAGTTTGCTTATTGCTAGAAAGGTGAGCAATTGTTTCTCTTAATACCTACAACCTTAGTTACTAAAGTCTGAAAATAGCACTGAGACTTTAAAGATATAGTACATTCCAGGAAGAGGCCACAGCAGTGATACCCATGAAGGGGACTTGGCATCAGTGGGGTCTTTGACCTGACATTATGGGGCTGATTGAAATGCTGATAGTGTCTTGTTTTTGGAGGCAGTAACTAGTGCAGGGATTCATTTGCCCGACTCCGAATACTGTAGGACACTTTCTTACCTCCTCTTCAAGTTCACATCCCTCTCTTTATCCTTTCCTTCTACACTAATGAAACACTTGTTTTTCTTCTAAGTTAACACTGAATTTTATCCAAAAAGACTGACATAATTATGATCTACCACTGGCCCTGGAGTAAAAGTATCTGTAAGAAGAATGCCAAATATGCACCTGAAGGCCAAAAGCATCCTAGGAGGGTAGAATAAGACTAACATGAAAGTAGACAAACCTCTCCCTTGGCACCCCTAAGTCCTGAGTCATATCTATCACTGAAGCTTGGAGAAGTTTTTTAAATCTATGGCAGAAAGATCAAAGTCTCCTCCTGTCTCCCCAGTGGGCATGGGACATCACTAACTAGCGGCATGCTTTGGGAAAGGAGCCCAACCTCTCAGTGCCTCTGTTTTCTGCTTTTAAATGGGGACAAATGAAGGATTATCACTGAGGTAAAAGTCCCTTGGGAGAAAGAACATCGTCACCTTGGTTATCCAGAATGCTTTTTTCCTACTTAACGTAAAGTGAGTTCTTCTAAGCCGAAAAACGTCTCCAGTAAGCATGCCTATGCATAGGCTACAGAAGGAAAGTGGATCATTTTGAAAATGGGCGGCATGAACAAAGCTAATATTGCTCATATTTTTAGGATGACTAAACAGAATGCTCCCAGAGGAAAAACGAAAATATTTTCCCCTAACTTCAGGCATCTTGAGGTCTTGCAAAGAACAGAGATTTCAACAATATTTTTGAAGAAACCAAAGAAGCCAGAAGTAGTTTGGAACCACAATTAGGAAATTAGAAATAATTTCCTAAAACAATTAGCAGAGTCAACCCTAGGGTGCAGTGAATGTGGAGCGCTTGATGGGCAGTCACCTGCCAAGGCATGCTTGGGAGGCTACACTTCCAGTGACTGGTCAGTAACCCAGAGAGGCACCAGGTAATCAAGAGGCTTTCTGCTACCTAGTGGGAGCTAAACATGATCTGAGGCCGAGGCGCATGTTTCCACAATAAGTCCAGTAATCCTGATGTAACTATCACCCATAGAAAATAAGAAATGATTCCCTCATCTTTTATAATCCTGATGTAACTATCACCCTTAGAAAATGAAAAATGACTCAGGGCAAATCACTTGCAAAAATATGATATAGTGAAATCCTATTAACCAGATTTCACTATATCATATTTTTGCAGGTGATTTGCCCTGAGTCATTTTTCCTGAACAATTACTGGTACTATAAACCCCCAAGGTGGGCTCTGATAATTAGTAATAGAAGTGAAATCTCAGGGTATCTCTTGATGTTAGTGCCCCTGGATAGATCCTGAGAGATTTAGGCCAACTCAGCGAACTGGAAGCCTAATAACTAGGTAACAAATTAGAAGTCACCAGGAGATATTCTAGATCTTCTTGGAAAATAAAAGATGAATGGGTGAAGAGCTCACTCTTCACTTAACCAACATTCTCCTAATGTCACATCACCAAATTGGCTGAGGAAAATAGAGAGATTTCAAAGCAGCTTGCTTTACGCCTCTTGACTAACACAAGTGAGGTTTTCCTGGCATCTTATGAGGCTTTTGCTTCTTGTCTGGAGACTTTGTACAGGCTTGGAGGACAGATTTTTTTCAGATGCTCTTCCCAAGCTTTCTTTTCACCCTAGAGATGATTGCCAAGGTTCTAGGTAATCGGGCTGTAACCATATTGGCACTGGAGTCTATTAAAATGTGGCTGTGGCCTCAATTAGCCTGAATTTTGCTTCACAAAAGTGAATCAACTCAGATGAGTAAAGGAAAGCCAGAAGTTGTGGCATATTAGTTTCTGAGACTTTCCCCTCAGGTTTGATGTTCCAGGCCTCCAGTTTTGGATGGCAACATTATGCCCTAACAAAGGTTTGCTGATCCTAGTTTCTTCCCTTTAATTTCCTTCCTTCCTTCCTTCCTTCCTTCCTTCCTTCCTTCCTTCCTTCCTTCCTTCCTTCCTTCCTGCCTTTCTTCCCTTCTTCCTTTCTTCCTCTTTCTTCCTGTATCTCTATCACTCTTTCTCTCCCTTGCTTTTTTCTTCCTTTCTTTCCTTTGCTTTTCTTTTCTTTCTTTCTTTCTTTCTTTTTTTTTTTGAGATGGAGTTTCGCTCTTGTTTCCCAGGCTGGAGTGCAATGGCACGATCTTGGCTCACTGCAACCTCCACCTCCCGGGTTCAAGCAATTCTTCTGCCTCAGCCTCCTGAGTAGCTGGGATGACAGGCATGTACCAGCATGCCTAGCTAACTTTGTATTTTTTTTCTTTTAAGTAGAGACAAGGTTTCTCCATGTTGGTCAGGCTGGTCTTGAGCTCCCGACCTCAGGTGACCCGCCGATGTTGGCCTCCCAAGGTGTTGGGATATAGCCATGAGCCACTGTGTCTGGCCCCTTTCTTTCTTTTCTTAAGTTACATTCTCTGAGATTATTTTCTCTAGAATCTTTCTACTCCTGGGACAAGCATCATTTGCATGACCTGGGAGCTTGTGAGAAATGTAGACTCTCAGACCCCATCCCAGACCTGCTGGATCGGGATCTATATTTTTAAAAGTTTCCCCCATGAGTCGCATGCACACTAATGTTTAATGAATACTGCTCTGGGGCTTTAACAAGAGTCTGAGGCTATAGTATTTGGGTAGTAGGGACATAAATTCTCAGATGGAATAGTTGATAAAAAGAGTCTGGAGGTCATGTGACCCTGAGCCCTGATATAATTCTGTTTCAGAAGGATTCTTTCTGGGGAAAGTAGGAGTGATTGAATATTCAATCTTGTGTGGAGTGCATAAGGAATGGGACATATGGAGGCTTGGTCAAGTTCCTCAAGACTTTTTTCGTGGACAAGAGGAACAGAAACTCAAGATCTGCTCTCCATTTGACAGGATTCCATTAGGATTTCAAGTTTCCTGGAGGACATCAGGCCATGGGTGGTTAGAAGTAGCATGGTTTAGCAAAGAATACGGCTATAGGCAGAAGAAGAGCTGGGTTCTAGTTCCAGAACTGCCACTACCTAACTGTGTTGCCTTGAGTAAGTCACCTGATGGGCTGGGTCTTACTGATAACTGCCTGATCCCTCTTATCTCGAATAACCCAATAGATGTGAGAGCACTTGGATGACTGCTATGCAAATTTAAAGCATATTATTTATTTGGATATCAGAACCTCAAAATTTGGGATAATTGAGACTGAAATTGCTTATGTCCAGCAAGCATGCCTATGTGTAGGCTAAAGAAAGAAAGTGGATCACTTTGAAAATGGATCATGTATTAATATTGTAATGGACTTATAGCACCTACTCAAGAGTAAAACATTTTAAGCACATTGAAACATTAAATGCTTGCATGCAAACAATGCAATTACAGATGAATCCATATATCGTACATCCACCAGTGCAATGGGAACACTGTCAGCAGATTGGTGCAGTGTGCTGAACACGTTGTGGCAAAGGCAGGAAGAAAGAACAACCAGCAACTTCATTGGACAAAATGATGTTTTCCATGACCAAGGCAAATGATTTATTTGAATGAAATATTATTTAAAAATTGGCTAAATGTAAATCCACAATGTGAACTATAAGAAGATCAAAACATAAATGCAGCCGGGTGTGGTGGCTCATGCCTGTAATCCCAGCACTTTGGGAGGCCGAGGTGGGAAGATCACTTGAGGTCAAGAGTTGGAGACCAGCCTGGCCAATATGGTGAAACTCCGTCTTTACTAAAAATACAAAAAATAAGCTGGGCATGGTGGCACGTGCCTGTAATCCCAGTTACTTAGGAGGCTGAGGCGGGAGAATCACTTGAACCTGGGATGTGGAGGTTGCAATGAGCTGAGGTTGCAATGAGCCAAGATCGCATCACTGCACTCCAGGCTGGGTGATAGAGTGAAATTCCGTCTCAAAAACAAAACAAAACAAAACAAACCCCAAAAAACCCAAAAACAAAAAAATGAAAAAACTGCAAATGCACTTGTAGAAATCCTAGCGTATTAACAATTACTCATGAGGTCAAAATCGCCTAAAATAAGGGGTATGAAATTGCTTATTGCTCTGTTCCACTTCAGATAGGCATCTTAGTGATGACAGATGCACTTTTTTTTCCTTCCTTTTTTTTATTGCATTTTAGGTTTTGGGGTACATGTGAAGAACATGCAAGATTGTTGCATAGGTACACACGTGGCAGTGTGATTTGCTGCTTTCCTCCCCTTCACCTATATCTGGCATTTCTCCCCATGCTGTCTCTCCCCA
>CAUYLG010019457.1:0-16370 GCA_963573385.1 Cacajao melanocephalus | reverse complement strand
GGTACACATTAAATGGTTTGGAATATGGTTCAGGTGATGGATTCTTTGGTTGCCATGGTGATTACTCATCTATGAGTCAATGTTCCCTCTTTAAACAGTTCCAACATCTTTTTTCTTTTCTTTCTTTTTTTTTTTTTTTTTGAGACCAAGTCTTGCTCTGACACCAGGCTAGAGTAGAGTGGCGCAATCTTGGCTCACTGCAGCCTCGCCTCCTGGGTTCAAGCGATCCTTTTACCTCAGCCTCCCGAGTAGCTGAGACCACAGGCACACGCCACCATGCCCAGCTAATTTTTGTATTTTTAGTAGAGACAGAGTTTCACCATGTTGGCCAGGATGGTCTCCATCTCTTGACCTCGTGATCCGCCTGCCTCGGCCTCCCAAAGTTCTGGGATTACAGGCATGAGCCACCACGCCCGGCCAGTTCCAACATCTTAATAAGCATAAAAGTCAACTACAGCCAGGTGCAGTGGCTCGTGCTTGTAATCCCAGCACTTTGGGAGGCCAAGGTGGGAGGATCACTTGGAGCTAGGAGTTTAGGACCAGCCTGGGCAACATAGGGAGATCCCGTCTCCATAAAAATTGTATTTAAAAAATTAGCAGAGCATGGGTGGTGAATGCCTGTAGTCCCAGCTACGTGGGAGGTTGAGGTGTGAGGATTGCTTGAGGCCAGGAGTGTGAAGGTTCAGCGAGTATGATGATTGCACCACTGTACTCCAACCTGAGTGACAGAGCAAAATCCTGTCTCTTAAAAAAAAAAAAGACTCAACTACAGAGTGTGTCTGAAATATTTATTCCTGGGATCCTTCTTCAGGATCTGATTCAATAGGGCTGGGTATGGAGCCTAGGAATTTGTGTTTCTAACAAGCACCCTGTCTTGGTCTCTTTTACATTCCTACAAAGAAATACCTGAGGCTGAGTAATTTATAAAGAAAAGAGCCTCTTTCCTCCCGCTGCCCAAGATGCCGAAAGGAAAGAAGGCCAAGGGGAAGAAGGTGGCTCCAGCGCCGGCTGTCGTGAAGAAGCAGGAGGCCAAGAAGGTGCCAAATCCCCTGTTTGAGAAAAGGCCTAAGAATTTTGGCATTGGACAGGACATCCAGCCCAAAAGAGACCTCACCTGCTTTGTGAAATGGTCCCGCTATAACAGGTTGCAGTGGTGGAAAGCCATCCTCTGTAAGCGGCTGAAATTGCCTCTTGCAATTAACCAGTTCACCCAGGCCCTGGACCGCCAAACAGCTACTCAGCTATGTAAGCTGGCCCACAAGTACAGACCAGAGACAAAGAAAGAGAAGAAGCAGAGGCTGTTGGCCTGGGCCGAGAAGAAAGCTGCTGGCAAAGGGGACGTCCCCACTAAGAGACCACCTGTCCTTCAAGCAGGAGTTAACACCGTCACCTCCTTGGTGGAGAACAAGAAAGCTCAGCTGGTGGTAATTGCACACGACGTGGATCCCATCAAGCTGGTTGTCTTCTTGCCTGCCCTGTGTCGTAAAATAGGGGTCCCTTACTGCATTATCAAGGGGTTAGGCAAGACTGGGACGTCTAGTCCACAGGAAGACCTGCACCACTGTCGCCTTCACACAGGTTAACTTGGAAGACAAAGGAGCTTTGGCTAAGCTGGTGGAAGCTATCAGGACCAATTACAATGACAGATACAATGAGATCCGCCATCACTGGGGAGGCAATGTCCTGGGTCCCAAGTCTGTGGCTCACATCGCCAAGCTCAAAAAGGCAAAGGCTAAAGAACTTGCCACTAAACTGGGTTAAATGTACACTGTTGAGTTTTCTGTATATAAAAATAATTAAAAACAATACAAATTTTCCTTCAAAAAAAAAAAAGAAAAAGAAAAGAGGGCCAGGCATGGTGGCTCATGCCTGTAATCCCAGCACTTTGGGAGGTGGAGGCGGGTGAATCACCTGAGGTCAGGAGTTCAAGACCAACCTGACCAACACGGTGAAACCTCGTCTCTACTAAAAATACAAAAATTAGCTGGGCGTGTTGGCATGTACCTATAATCTCAGCTACTCGGGAAGCTGAGGCACAAGAATTGCTTAAACCCAGGAGGCAGAGGTTGTAGTGAGCCAAGAACATGCCACAGCACTCCAGCCTGGGTAACAGAGTGAGATTCCATCTCAAAAAAAAAAGAAGAAAAAAGGTTTATTTGGCTTATGGTTCTGCAGATTGTAAAAAGCATGGTGCCAGCATCTGCTTTTGGTGAGGGCTTCAGGAAGCTTCCACTCATGGTAGAAGGGGAAGGGCAGCTGATGTCTGCAGATCACATGACAAAAAAGAAATAAGACATAGTGGGGAAGGAGGTGCCAGGCTCTTTTTAACAATCAGATCTTAAGTGAACTCACAGAACAAGAAGTCAGTCATTACTGTAGCGGGGGCACCAAGCTGATTATGAAGGATCCACTCCCATGACCCAAACACATCCCACCAAGTCCCACCTCTTACATGGGGGATCATCTATCCCAGGATGTGCCCAGTGGTGAGAGCACAGAAGTGGCAAAATGGCCTTATAGAAAAGGATCAGACACGGCTCAGAAAAGCTGCTTCCCCCGGCCAGCAGTGATCTTCAGCCAGGCCTTTTGGCATTCTGGGCATTTTCCTCAGCTGAAAAATAAAGGGGAAGGATGAAACATTCTGTGCAAGCTCTTCTGGCCCCAAAACACCATGACTTTCCAATCAACTGGGACGTTGCTCCTGTGGTCACCCCAAAAGTACAGCCAAATGAATGGATTCTACCAGGTACCTATGAAGAGAAAGAAACCTCCTGGCCTCTGTGAGCTTCCCTGGCCTTTTAACAAAGGATACACTTTTGAGATGAAAGTCTGGTTACCTAGCAACTCATTCAGAAGCACAACTATTGAGATTAATGTGTAAACTTGTCTTAGTGGAAGATGTTTCAACCTTTGTCCTTTTATCGGTTGTTTTATACATAAACCCAATAAGCAACACCTATTCCTAAATATCTGACAAAGTGTACTGTTTCTTTTATCTTGACCTTTCCACAACACCTGGTGGGACCCTGGCTAAGGAATCATCTTAGATTAGTAGATTTAAATACCATCTTTCCTAGACTTCATCCTGATCTTGGCTGACTCTGAGCCTCATACAAACCCTGACACATTCCATTTCACACCAGGCACGATGCCTCGTTATATCCAACCAACTTCCCATGCTTTAGTTAACTCAGTGCTTGAAGCTGCACTACATTATCCTCGCATGGGCTTACTCACATTTTTGAGTAAATAACCATAAGATACTATGCCTATGTATGATATGTGAGTTATATTGAAGGGGATATACACAATCTAATACAGTGCCTTCCACACAGTGTTTGTTGAATGAATAAATGTCACTTAAATATTCTTCCCAGGACAATCCCTTCTGCACTGCCTGCTGACATCCCTTTACTTGTCAGCCATCCCTGCTCCAAAACTTTGAGCCTATATGTTCAACACAGACCAAGACAATAGGCCCCAATTCTACAATAATTCTGTCATATGTATAACAGTCCTTATTATTAACAAAATTAAAAAACAGCCCCCACAACAAAAGCCTCCCAGCAGGTTTCTGTTACTCGCATGTGGACTTCAGTGTAAACATGGTCCCTAGCTGGCAGTGTATTCTTCCTTTGAGTCAGAGCTATTTACCAAGAACATAAAAAAGAGGGTGAGGAGGAGGTTCATGTTCCCGGGCTCTGCGGGGTGTATAGCCAGTGCCTTTCCAATTTTCACAAACGAACTTCAGTCTCTTTTATTGAAATACTTTTTCCATCAAGGTTCACTATGCCCAGAGGAGCATTCCATCCTACAACATCTGCGAAGATCTTTTGCTCCCAAGGTTTCCTTAAAATCCTCTTTCAGGGACTACTGACCTCATTAAAAGTGATGGGGAGTGACAGACTTCATTCAGGCAATTAGACCACCACACCCCTGCACACATCACCTCCTGTGGTGGAATGAATAGTATCCCCCAAATATTCATGTTTACCTGGAACCTCTAAATATAACCTTATGTGGAAATAGCATCTTTGCAGATACAATTACTTAAATGAAGATCAGTCCATACTGGAGTAGGGGGCCCTCAGTCCAATGACTGGCGTTCTCATAGTAGCATGCACCTGTAGTCCCAGCTACTTTAGAGGCTGAGGTGGGAGGATTGCTTGAGTCCAGGAGTTCGAGGCTGCAGTGAGCTGTGACCCACAATGCACTCCAGAGTGGGTGACAGAATGAGATCCTGTCTCTAAAAAAAAAAAGGAGGAGGAGAAGAGAGGACAAGGATACATACAGATACACAGGGGAGGGAGCCATCTGATGACAGAGGCAGAGACTGGAGTGATGCAGCCACAAACTGAAGAACACCAAGGATTACCAGCAACCTGCAAAGAGGCAGGGAATGGTTTGAATTTGCTGCTCCTGGACAATGAATTTGCTACTCCTGGTCTCATTAGCTGTGGATGGAGGGATAGCAGCAGGGACGTAATGAAACGGTGTCTGTGGATAGGAAGCAGATATTTCCAAGACGGTGCATGGGCTCTGCTAGCACCACAAAAGTATGTCTATTCTATGTAGTAGATTGATGCCCCATGATTATATTACTATATTAAAAGCAAATCAAAGATTTTGATTTCCCAAATGGCATCTACATAGCAACTTTCAGAATCTTCAGATTAACTTGCAAACAAATAAAAGAATGTGATCTCCCCCACTGTACATACACCTACACATGCCTGTGCATGCACACACAGATACACAAAGAAAGCACCCCACAGAACCCCAAAGGTATAATCTGGGTGGCACCATGTGGGCAGAAATGGATGCATGAGCAGAGCCGTAGCAGAAAGCATCTCCAAACACTTACGCATCCTCCCACTGTCTTCCAAGAACATTGTGTTGTGTTTACAGCTTTGAAAATGTAATTAACACTTGTACTCAACGGGGAGTACGTCCTAAGAGTTTTAACAGGACGTAGTAGAAGCAGTCAAACTTCAGTGAGCAATGGTTTTCTCAAAGGGTAAATCAAGTACTATAGCCATTATTTTCTGGTCTCCTAGGAACCTGGAGACCAGTATGAACTAAATCCACGTTTCTTAGAATTCTGCTGTCATTGTTGTCATATCCCCCACATCAGATTTGGAAATTAAACCCTATCCAGTACAGCTCTAAAAGCAACCCTATGGTGAAAGCCTGGAAAAGCGATTTGAGTAAATAGCATCTACGATGTTATGGCTTTCTGCAATGATAACGTCACCAAATGCGCTCCACTGACTTTGGAATTTGCAAGAGCAGTGTCCCTGCCGAGGCAGTTGGTGTCATGGGGTGAGTTGAAGGATGCCACAAGATTTGTCTTGCTTCAAAATATCTCTCATTGCAATTCTGCCACATTGCCTGAAATCCCATGTAAAAATACAAGTCTTTCACTTAAGAGGGATAATTAGATGGTGATACGGCATAATCATGAGGGGAGACAGAATTGACACATGTTGGTGAGGGGAGATGAGACTCTGGAACAGGAGATACTGCTGCACAGGGTGGGGAAGCACCCTGAGCCCAGTGCAGTGGAAAGGAGGCTGGGGAAGCCGTGGGGGCAGGCAGGGAGAGGAAGGCGCAAAACAAAGCAAACTTCACCCACTTAATTCTTCCACCTAGAGCCCAGAAGAGACTACGTGTGGGGACTATTGGGGAAACTACCAGCTAAAATACACGCCTTTGTCCTGGAACAGCTGCTTTATGTGAAGACACCATGACTATATTATTTTTATATTGAAACAAATTCAGATTTGCTTTGCAGTTAATTCACATGGCTATTTTAAAGCAGGGGGAGGGGGAAAACTCAGAAGGTTATTACTTCAAATTTCATGCTGACAGTGGACCTCTTAGACAGTGTCCCAGACAACTCAGATTTTCTCAGCTCTGTCTCTTCACCTGCGTCTGCTGGTGAATGTCACTGTACATCGGGCAGAGCTGCTTGTTCAAGAGATTCAAGGATATAAAAGCAAGGAGCCTTGTTCTGGGGAATCAGTATCAAAAGCAGTACAGTACTAAGAACACATGCTATTTTCAATCAAAGTCCTTGAGAAATTTTTTTCTAGTTGAAACCCCATTAGGGACTATAAAACCAAAATAAGCTGTCTGTAAGCTTGGACAGGTCAGATGCAGAGAATATTAATGCAGCATGTTTCTATCCATGCCAGTCAGGATCTTCTCCTGCTTCAAATGATAGACACGCGCAGTGTGTCTAAGAGGTGCTCAGTGCTGTTGGAGGTGACTGTGCTTCCCATTAAATGTCTCCCTTTACTGGCAAGTTTAATTAATTCAGCTTTGCCTTTCAGGTGGTCTCTATATTATGAACAGGCTGCGGTGTGGTTGGGAAAGTGGAAATGTACTGGTATGGAGCAGAAGATCTGTATTTAAGTCCTCAATCTGTCTCTAACTACTTGTGTGACCATGAGTGGATCATTTTATATCTCTGATGTTTGTTTTTCTCATCTGTAAGATGGAGATTCAAATTGCTGGGCTGCTAGTCCCACAGGTTGCTGAAAGGACCAGAGAAGCTCATGAAAACACACTGTGTGGCCCATAGAACTTGTGGAAATACCAGGACCCATTCTGATGGGAGACATCGGATCATTTGTGAACCATTGATTCCTTGTGACATCTCAATGTTTATCAGGCGTGTGGGGAGCTGCCACCTCATCTGCTTTTACCATGGTTGATCTTTTCTCAACAGGCTGAAAGAAGACAGCACACCAAGATACTGAGATTCCCACTATGCCTTTGCTATCTGTGTAACTTTGGACAAGTTACATACCCTTTGTGAGGTTATCACCAGGAAAATTAGGATCATCACAGGTAACTTGTGGAGTTGTGACGATTATATGCAACAGGCATCTAATACATTGTGGGGATCGCTCCTGTTCACGGTGGTTAGCTGTACCACGGCCATTCTGAGCTTGAGCCTATACACGTTTCACCTTTCCCTGGAGGCTGTTGAGCTGAGGGAAAGCGGGGAGTGTTGATGCATGATTTCTGCAGAATACTGTTTGTTATTAAAATTTGGAGCAGAACGCTGAGCTCCAGCATAGCAGTTTCATGAGACATTGTGTGGTTTTACTAGACATAGTGTGTTATCTCAATTTCTGTTTTTGCAAAAGATTTATGGCTCTGTTGACCTTGAGTGGGGACCCTGAGTGAGTCAAGCTGTGCTACATGTTCCCTTCTTTACTTTGTTTTTAAATAACAATGTCACAATGTAGCTATTGATATCTGTTACTGCTTTTACTGTTCAATTCTTATGCCATTGGTTTCTGTTCTTACTGTTTAATGTTACAATATAGTTTACATCATCAAGGAAGAACTAAAAGATATATAATCAGACTTATGCACACAATAAACTTGCTATTCTGGCATGCCATTATGACATTGCCTGAGTAGCTCTCCAGACCCCACTGTCTATCTGCCTTTTCTTCCGTGCACTCTCTCCTCCAGGTAGTGAACATCTCCGAGTTGGGGTGAGGCCTCCCGCAGGCCAGGAGCCTCTCAGCAGACGTGCCGGTCCCCCACAATCTGACATCCCCCTAACTCCCTAACTCATTCATGTGTGTATGTGTGTGTGTGCACACTTTATTACTTTCTGGCACCACAAGATGTTACAAGCCTGTCCTATAAATTTGTTTACCCCAAGGCTAGAATCAGGCATTTACCCAAGGAGCTTTGGTTTCTTCAAGGGAGAATGATATTAGAAACCAATATCTGTGTGCTTGTGGCTACTGAGTGTTTCTTCTGGATGCTCTGAGCTGACAGGATAAGTAAATAGATGAGTGTATGCTAATTCATGTATATACACATATCTATACACATTCTATATGTAACCATCCATATCTATATTAAGATAAGCCAGAGTTCACAGTAATGTATCCAATGCTAACCCCTTACCAAAAGGATCTTTCTAGATTCTTTCTTGCTTTTCTATAAACTCTTAGTCCAATAATGAGAAACCTGAATTTGACCATTTGCCACCTACTTACTTAACTGTTCAATTCCAATATACACGGATGGCAGTATCAGAATTCTTAACCTGTGTCCCCATGGGAACAGGTTATTTTATTAACTAGAGAAAATTCTTATTCAGAGTTCCTTTTGCATTTGATTTTACAGACTTCTTTCATATCCAAGGTTACTTAAAACAGCAGTATTTTCCCACTCACCCTTTGGTGAGATTTTCCTATCATAACATCTGTAATACATTTAGGTCATTTTGTTACATTTGAATTCAATCTTAGGATTCTCCTGATGTCCTAAATTATTTTATTTGTATACCTTAAAGCTCACACTTGTAATGTAAGGTTGAATAGATTTTGATAAATGCATAGTGTCATTAATTAAAAATCACAGTATTATACAGAAAAGTGTCACCACTTTAAATTTTTCTACGCTTTACCTACTTAACCCGAGTCAGACAGTATGTAGCCTTTTCAGACCATCTTGCTTCACTCAGTAATATGCATTTAGGATTCATCCATATATTTTTGTGACTTCACACAGCTCTTTTTTATTGCTGAATAACTTTCTATTGTATGGACATACCACAGTGTACCTACTCATTGAGTGAAGAACAGCTTGTTGCTTTCAATTTTCGGAGGTTATGAATAAAGCTGCTACAAACATTTGTGGCAGGTTTTGTGTGGGCATCAGTTGTGACATCTGTTTTGTAAATACCTAAGAGTATGACCACTGGATCATATGGTAAGACTATGTTTAGTTTTGTAAGAAGCTGCCCAATCTGTCTCCCACAGTGACTGTGCACTTTATATTCCCACCAGCAATGAAGGAACGCACCTGTCCTTCATTCTTGCCAAAAATCGCTATTATCAGGGTGTTTTGGGGTTTTTTTGTTCTTTTTGGACTTTAGCCATTTTAATATGTGTGTGACATTAGAACATTTTGTTTTAACTTACAATTCCCCAAGGGCAAATTATATTGAGAATATTTTCATATGTTTATTTGCCATCTGTGTATCTATTTGGTGAGGTGTCTGTACAGATCTTTTGCCCACTTATTAACTGGGTTGTTTATTTCCTTATTTTTGAGTTTTATTTTTTAGCTTATTTGGATAATTTGGATACAAGCCTTTATTACACATGTGTTTTCAAAATGTGTTCTCTCAGTCTATAGCTTTTCTTTAACTTTTTAATTCTCTTTGCTGAGTAGACATTTTTAATTTTAGCAGCATACAACTTACTGATATTTTCCTTCCTGTTTTTTTTTTGTATTATATCTAGAGCTCACTGCCAAACACACAGTCTCATAGAATTTTTATGTTTTCTTCTAGAAGTTTCATAGTTTTGCATTTTCCATTTAGCCCTATGATCCATTCTGAGTTAGTTTTTGTGAAAGGTGTAAAGGCTAAGTCTAAATTCAATTTATTTTAGGATGTACACATCCACTTGCTCCAGCAGTATCTGTTGAAAGACTATCCTCTCTCCATAAAATCTCCTTTGGTCTTCTGTCAATGATTAATTGGTTACAGGTGTACGGGTCTTTTCCGGCTTCTGCTGTCTCCCACTGGTCTATGTGTCTCTTTATTGCCACTATCACATTGCCTTGATTACTGTGGCTTTATAGTACATCTCAAAATCAAGTATTGTGAGTATTCCAAGTCTGTTTGTCTTTAATATTTTGTTGGCTATTCATGGTCTTTCGCCTTTCTGTATAATCTTTAGAAAGAGTTTGTTTATGTCTACAAAATATTTTGCCAGGATTTTGATTGGCATTGCATTGAGTCTCTGAATCAATTTGAGAACAATTGACTTCTAACCAATTCTAAACCTTCTAATCCATGGAAACAGAGTATCTATCCATTTATTTTTATCTGCTATGATTTACTTCATCACAGTTTTGTGATTTGTATATAGATCCTATACATATTTTGTTGCCCTTATGACTAACCATTTCATTTTTTGGTGCTATTGTAAGTTGTATTCTTTTTTCTAATTTCAAGTTCCAAGTGTTTATTTCTAGTCTATATGTGTATAGCCTAAGTTTTTTCATTTGCATTGTGACAAGGAACTGCCTGAGTCTGGGTAATTCATGAATAAAAGAGGTATAATTGGCTGATGGATCAGCAGGCTGTGTAGGAAGCATGGCGCTAGTATCTGCTTGGCTTCTGGTGAAGCCTCAGGAAACTTTTACTCATGGCAGAAGATAAAACAGAAGCAGGCATGTCACAAAGTAAGAGAGGGAACAAGAGAGAGAGGAGAGCTGCCACACTCTTTTTAAAGAACCAGATCTCTTGTAAACTACCAGAGTGAAAACTGACTCATTACCATGGGAATGTCACCAAGCAGTTAATGAGGGAACCACTTCCATGATTCAATACCTGCCCCTATGGCCAATCTCGAACATTGGACATCACATCTCCACAAAAGATTTGGAGTGGACACACATCTAAAACATATCAATAGGAAAACAATTAATATTGTATATTATCATTGTATCCTGCCACCTTGCTATAACTGCTTATTACTTCTAGGCATTTTATAGTTTATGTATAACATTGATAATCTAGCCAAGTGTGGTGGCTCAATGCCTATAATCCCAGCACTTTGGGAGGCTGAGGCAGGTGGATCACCTGAGGTCAGGAGTCTGAGACCAGCTTGGCCAACATTGTGAAACCCAATGTACTGAAAACACAAAAATTAGGCATAGTGATGGGTGCCTGTAAGCTCAGCTACTTGGGAGGTAGAGGTTGCAGTGAGCTGAGATCATGCCACTGTAGTCCAACCTGGGCAACAAGAGTGAAACACCATCCCCTCTGCACCCCCCCAGCAAAAAAAAGAAATAGAAAAAAGAAAACAGAAAAAAAAATGACAATCGTTTGTGAAAAAAAGAAAATTTTATTTCTTTCTTCCCAAGCTGTACATATTTTATTTCTTTTCTTGTATTATTGAACTAGCTGGAATTTCTAGTACAATGCTGAGTGAGAATGGAGAGAGAGGATATACTTGCCTTGTTGTCATTTACAGGAAAAAAGCATTGGTTTTTCTCATGATTAAGTATGACGCTAGCTGTAGGGTGTCTTTTGTTAATAGGTTCTTTTAATCAAATTGAGAAAGTTTCCTCTGTCAGTCCATTTTGCATTGCAGTAAAGGAATACATGAGGCTGAATAATTTATAAAGAAAAAAGGTTACCCACAGCCAATATCATACTGAATGGACAAAAACTGGAAGCATACCCTTTGAAATCTGGCACTAGACAAGGAAGCCCTCTCTCACCACTCCTATTCAATATAGTACTGGAAGTTCTAGCCAGAGCAATCAGGCAACAAAAAGAAATAAAGGGTATTCAATTAGGAAAGGAGGAAGTCAAATTATCTCTATTTGCAAACGACATGATTGTACATTTAGAAGGCCCCATCATCTCAGCCCAAAATCTCCTGAAACTGATAAGCAACTTCAGCAAAGTCTCAGGATACAAAATTGATGTGCAAAAATCACAAGCATTCCTATACACCAATAACAGACTTGAAGGGAGCCAAATAAAGAATAACCTGCCATTCACAATTGCTACAAAGAGAATAAAATACCTAGGAATACAACCAACAAAGAATGTAAAGGACCTCTTCAAGAACTACAAACGACTGCTCAACGAAATAAGAGAGGATACAAACAGATGGAGAAACATTCCATGCTCACAGTTAGGAAGAATCAATGTTGTGAAAATGGCCATACTGCCCAAAGTAATTTATAGATTTAATGCTATCCCCATCAAGCTACCAATGACCTCCTTCACAGAACTGGAAAAAAGCACCTTAAACTTCATATAGAACCAAAAGACAGCCCGCATAGCCAAGTCACTTCTAAGCAAAAAGAACAAAGCTGGAGGCATCACACTGCCAGACTTCAAACTATAGTACAAGGCTACAGTAATCAAAACAGCATGGTACTGGTGCCAGAACAGAGATATAGACCAATGGAACAGAACAGAGGCCATTGGAGCTAATACCACACATCTACAACCATCTGATCTTTGACAAACCTGACAAAAACAAGCAATGGGGAAAGGATCCCCTGTTTAATAAATGGTATTGGGAAAACTGGCTAGCCATGTGCAGAAAGCAGAAACTGGACCCCGTCCTGACACCTTACACTAAAATTAACTCCAGATGGATTAAAGACTTAAACATAAGACCTAACACCATAAAAACCCTAGAAGAAAATCTAGGCATCAGGACATAGGCATAGGCAAGGACTTCATGACTGAAACACCAAAAGCATTGGCAGCAAAAACCAAAACAGACAAATGGGACCTAATTAAACTCCAGAGCTTCTGCACAGCAAAAGAAACAATGATTAGAGTGAATCAACAACCAACAGAATGGGAAAAAATTTTTGCAATCTACCCAGCTGACAAAGGGCTAATACCCAGAATCTATAAAGAACTAAAACAGATTTACAAGAAAAAAACAAACCCATTTAAAAGTGGGTGAATGATATGAACAGACACTTTACAAAAGAAGACACATATGAGGCCAAGAAATATATGAAAAAGATGCTCATCATCACTGGTCATTAGAGAAATGCAAATCAAAACTACATTGAGATACCATCTCACGCCAGTTAGAATGGTGATCATTAAAAAATCTGTAGACAACAGATACTGGAAAGGATGTGGAGAAATAGGAACACTTTTACACTGTTGGTGGAAGTGTAAATTAGTTCAACTATTGTGGAAGACAGTGTGGCGATTCCTCAAGGACCTAGAAATAGAAATTCCATTTGACCAAGCAATCCCATTACTGGGTATACATCCAAAGGATTATAAATTGTTCTATTATAAGGACACCTGCATACAAATGTTCATTGTGGCACTGTTTACAATAGCAAAGACTTGGAACCAACCCAAATGCCCATTGATGATAGACTGGACAAGGCAAATGTGGCACATATACACCATGGAATACTATGCAGCCATAACAAACAATGAGTTTATGTCCTTTGTAGGGACATGGATCAACCTGGAAACCATCATTCTCTGCAAACTGACACAAGAACGGAAAATCAAACACCGCATGTTCTCACTCATGGGCGGGTGTTGAACAATGAGAACACATGGACACAGGGAAGGGGGCATCACACACTGGGGTCTGGGGGGGAACTAGGGGTGGGACAGCAGGGGGTGGGAGTTGGGGAGGGATAACATGGGGAGAAATGCCAGATATAGGTGATGGGGAGAAAGAGAGCAAACCACATTGCCATGTATGTACCTATGCAACAATCTTGCACGTTCTTCACATGTACCCCCAAACCTAAAACTCAATAAAATATATATTAAAAAAAAAAAGAAAAAGGTTTATTTTGCTCATGGTTCTGCAGACTGTATAGGAAGCATAGTGCTGGCATTTACTTCTAATGAAGGTCTCAGGAAGCTTCTACTCTATTTGGGAAGCTCTTCCCCTTTGGCCTCGCAGGGTGCAATCCTTGTTCTCAGGAGTTGGAGTTGAGAGCCTACAGCTTTTCCAGGCTCAGTATGCAAGCTACTGGTAATCTATCATGCCAAGATCTAGAGGATGGTAGCCCCCTTCCCACAGCTCCACTAAGCAGTGCCCTGATGGGGACTCTGTGGGATCTCCAATCCCTCATTTTCCGTCAGTATCACCCTAGTAGAGTAGTGTAGGATTCTGCCTGGGCACCTAGGCTTTTCCATACATCCTCTGAAATCTAAGTGGCAGCCATCAAGCATCCTTCTCTTTTGCATTCTGTGTGCCTACAGGCTTAACACTTTGTGGAAACCACCATGGTTTATGGTTTGCACTCTCTGGAGCAGTAGACCAAGCTGTATCTGAGGATCTTTGAGTCCTAGCTGAAGCTGGAGTGGCAAGGAAGTGGGGAGCAGTATCCCAAGGCTCAGCAGGGAAGTGGTGTCACAAGCCTAGCCTATAAAATTGTTATTTCCTTTCAGGCCTCTGAGACTCTGATGGAAGTGAGTATCATGAATATTTCTGAAATAATAATGGGCCTTTTTTCCATTGTCTTCGATAGCACCTGGCTCCTTTTAGTCTTGCAAATGTCTCTAGCAAGTGGTTTCTCCACAGGCCTCTTGATTTCCTCTCCTGAAAATGCTTTTTACTTCTCTACACATGGATAGATTGCAAATGTTCCAAATTTGTATGCTTTGCTTTCCTTTTAATTATAAATTCCAACTTTGTCATTCCTGTACTCCTGTATCTCATTGCAGGCTATTAGAAGCAGTCATACCACATCTTGAATGCTTTTATACTTAGAAATTTCTTCTGCCAGATACCCTAGGTTGTCATTCTTAAGTTCAGCCTTCCACAAAGCTCTAAATTATGGCCCCAAGCAACCTAGTTATTTGCCAGAGAATAATAAGGGTGACTTTGTTTCATTTTCTAATAAATTTCTCATTTTCACATGAGACCTCCTCAGCCTGGCCTTCAATGTCCATATTTCTATCAGCATTTATATCACAACCATTTAACAAATCTTTAAGAAGTTCTGAACTTTTCTACGTCCTCCTGACTTCTGAGCCCTCCAAACTCTTTCAGTGTCTTCTATTACCCAATTCTAAAACTGCTTCCACATTTTAGATAATAGCCATGCTCCACCCTTCAGTACCAATTTTTTGTTTCAGTCCATTTTGTGTTGCTATAAAGAAATATCTGAGACTGGGTAATTTATAAGGGTAAAAGGTTTATTAAGTTCATGGTTTTGTAGATTTTACCTACAGAAAGCATAGTGCTGGCATTTGCTTTGGGTGAGAAACTTAAAAAACTTACACGCATGGCAGAAGGTAAAGGGGAAACACATACCACATGGTGAGAGAGAGCAAGCCAGAAAAGGGAGAGGTCCCAGACTCTTTTAAACAAGCAGATCTCACTTAAACTATCAAATCAAGAATACACTCATTACCATGGGGATGGCAACAAGCTATTTATGAGATATCTGTGCCTATGATCTCAGCACTTCCCACTAAGCCCCACCTTGAATGTCGGAGATCACATTTCAACATGAGATTTGGAGGGGACAAATATCCAAACCATATTACTGCCTTTGTTTCTATTTTACGGAGAATTTTTATTATAAATATATATTAGGTTTTTCCTAATGCTTTTTTTCTACATCAATTGATACCAAATAATTTTTATTTTTAGCCTCTTGATGCTGTCAGTTACAATGGTTGCTTTTTGAGTATCAGAAAGTCTTGCATACCTAGAATAAAACTCATTTGGTTGTGGTGTGTAATTATTTTTTATATATTGTTGGATTAGAGTTGTTCATATTTTGCTGAGGATTGTGGAATCTATATTTATGAGGCATATTGATTTGTAGTTTTCCTTTCTTACATATTTTTAGTTTCTTATAATTAAAGTAATGTTGGGTTTATAGAATAAATTAGAAAGTGATATCTCACTTCTATTGTGAGAAATAGATGCTTCTGTTTTCTCTAAGAATAGAAAATAGATGCTTCTATTTTCTAAAGAAAATCTTGCAGAATTGGCTTCATTTCTTCCTTAAATGTTTGGAAGCATTCACAGTGAAGCCATCTGAACCTGCTGCTTTCTTTTTGTAATGTATAACTAATTATCGATTCAAGTTCTTTAATAAACCAAGGCCTATTGAGATAATATAGCTCTCATTTGGTAAATTTTAATAGTTTTTTTCAAAGGATTGGTTTATTTTATCTAAGTTATGGCATTTGTGGCATAGAATTCTTCATAGTATTTTTATATGTTTATTATCCATAAATTCAGTAATAATTATTTCTCTTTCATGTGTAATGCTGGTAATTAGTATCACCTCCCTCCCTCCCTCCCTCCCTCCCTCTCTTCCTTCCTTTTTTCCTTCCTTCCTTCCTTCCCTATTTTCATCTCTCCCTCCTTTCCTCTCTCCTTCCTTTTCTAGTTCTCTGCTTGTCTCTCTTTCTTTTGCTTGCTTTCTTTTCCTTTGATAAGCCTGCTTAGAGGTTTATAAATTTCACTGATAAGTTTTAGGAATCACATATATAAGCTGGTCTCCCTCTCTATAAAAGCTGGTCCATATATATATATATATATATATATGTATATATATATATGTGTGTATATATATATATATATATAGACAGACCTTGTCTCTCTCTCTCCATATATATATAATATATATTATATATATTATGTAATTATATATATACAATTATTATTATAATTATATTATATATTACTATATATAATATATAATATATATATTATATTATTATGTATATATTATATATATTATATTATTATGTATATAATATATATAATATATATATTATATTATTATGTATAGTAATATATAATATAATTATAATAATAATTGTATATATATAA
>CAUYLG010019456.1:0-27587 GCA_963573385.1 Cacajao melanocephalus | reverse complement strand
TAATCCATCTGGAATTAATTTTAGTGTAAGGTGTCAGGAAGGGGTCCAGTTTCTGCTTTCTGCACATGGCTAGCCAGTTTTCCCAACATCATTTATTAAATAGGGAATCCTTTCCCCATTGCTTGTTTTAGTCAGGTTTGTTAAAGATCAGATGGTTGTAGATGTGTGGCATTGCCTCCAGGCCTCTGTTCTGTTCCATTGGTCTATATCTCTGTTTTGGTACCAGTACCATGCTGTATTGATTACTTGTAGCCTTATAGTATAGTTTGAAATCAGGTAGTGTGATGCCTCCAGCTTTGTTCTTTTTGCTTAGTATTGACTTGGCTATGCAGGCTCTGTTTTGGTTCCATATGAAGTTTAAGGTGGTTTTTTTCCAGTTCTGTGAAGAAGGTCACTGGTAGCTTTATGTGGATGGCATTGAATCTATAAATTACTTTGGGCAGTATGGCCATTTTCACAATATTGATTCTTCCTAACCAAGAGCATGGAATGTTTCTCCATCTGTTTGTGTCCTCTCTTATTTCATTGAGCAGTGGCATGTAGTTCTCCTTGAAGAGGTCCTTTACATCCTTTGTTAGTTGCATTCCTAGGTATTTTGTTCTGTTTGTAGCAATTGTGAATGGTCGTTCATTCTTGATATGGCACCCTTTAAGTCTCTTATTGGTGTATAGGAATGCTTGTGATTTTTGCCCATTGATTTTGTATCCTGAGACTTTGCTGAAGTTGCTTATCAGTTTAAGGAGATTTTAGGTGGTAATGATAGGGTCTTCTAAATATCCAATCATGTTGTCTGCAAATAGAGACAATTTGACTTCCTCCTTACCTACTTGAATACGCTTTATTTCTTTTTCTTGCCTGATTGCTCTGGCTACAACTTCCAATACTATATTGAATAGGAGTGATAAGAGAGGGCATCTTTGTCTAGTGCCAGATTTCAAAGGGAATGCTTCCAGTTTTTGCCCATTCAGCATGATATTGGTTGTGGGTTTGTCATAAATAGCTTTTATTATTTTGAAATATGTTCCATTGATACCTAGTTTATTGAGAGTTTTTAACATAAAGGGCTGTTAAATTTTGTCCAAGGCTTTCTCTGCATCTATTGAGAGAATCGTGGTTTTTGTCTTTGGTTCTGTTTATGTGGTGAATTATGTTTATAGACTTGCGTATGTTGAACCAGCCTTGCATCCCCGGGATGAAGCCTACTTGATTGTGATGGATAAGCTTTTTGATGTGCTGTTGCATTCAGTTTGCTAGTATTTTATTGAAGATTTTTGCATCTATGTTCATCATGGATATTGGCCTGAAGTTTTCTTTTCTTGTTGAGTCTCTGCCGGCTTTTGTTATCAAGATGATGTTGGTCTCATAAAATGATTTGAGGAAGATTCCTTCTTTTTGGATTGTTTGGAATAGTTTCAGAAGGAGTGGTACCGGCTCCTCTTTGTATGTCTGGTAGAATTAGGCTGTGAACTCATCTGCACCTGGGCTTTCTTTGGTTAGTAAGCTATTAATTGCTGCCTCAACTTCAGCCCTTGTTACTGGTCTATTCAGGGTTTCGACTTCTTCCTGGTTTAGGCTTGAGAAGGGTGTAAGTGTCCAGGAATAAGTGCCCACATGAGAAGCAAGGAAAGATCTAAAATCGACACCCTATTGTCAAAATTGAAAGAGCTAGTGAAGCAAAATAAATAATTAAAAAAAAAAAACTCAAAAGCTAGCAGAAGACAAGAAATAACTAAGATGAGAGCAGAACTGAAAGAGATAGAGACACAGAAAACCCTTCAAAAAAATCAATAAATCCAGGAGCTGGTTTTTGAAAAGATCAACAAAATAGACCACTAGCCAGATTTTTAAAAAAAGAAAAGAGTGAACAATCAAATAGATGCAATAAAAAACGATAACGGGGATATCACCACAGATTCCACAGAAATACAAGCCACCATCAGAGATTACTCCAAACACCTCTATGCACATACACCAGTAAACCTGGAAGAAATGGACTAATTTAACTATTTTTAGTGGGTCTTTTTGTCCTTCACCCTTTTCTTCCCCCACAGGCTGAAAACATTAAAATTATTTTCTTATCTTTTCAATAGGAGCTACCTGAGCTCTTCCTATTGGCATTCAGCACTAAGACGCTGTCAGAACCACACTGAATTTGTATTTGTGATGAGCTTCAGAGATCCTAGAATCCAAGCTGTCTGGGGACAGTGCTGATGGACAGACAGACCTGGGGCTGCGACTGAGGTTCTCTGTCCAAGTGAGTATTTTGTTTCATCAGGAAACTGCTCTTTAAAGCATGGCAGTCCTATATCTTGGACAGTCAGCATGCTAGTGGTATGAGTAAATCCCTGCTTACTGAAGCCATAAGCCATACAGATCCCCATCTGCTTTACTGGGATTTCTCAAGTCATTAGTTCATATATGTCTTCCCATTGCTATTGGAGAGCAAGAATCAAGAGGCTCTTTGGAGTTGATTTTTTGTTCCCTAATCTCTTTGGCTGTAAAATTAATAAATCTATGACTAACCTTTTTTTTTTTTTTTTTGTCCTAGAGAAGAAACTGAGATGTCCTTGGAGACATGTCTGTCCTGGAACTTGGTAAACTCACATCCTTTGAGGATAGGTGAGGATATTTCTCAGTTCTTTGAGTTTTATGGTATATGCAGAATTCCCAGGAATTCTTGCTAACTTGTTGTCTTATATCAGGAACCTCCTTTGTTCATAACTTACTTTTCTGTATAATAGTTTTGCTTTTACATGCAATTAATTTGGGCCAGATTTTATCCACATTATCACTATTGACATTTTGCATCAGATAAGTTGGCTGGCCATTCTTGATTTTACGTTTAATTTTGTGTTTTTAAGAAACACGTTGCAATATGGAACAAATGTTTTAATAATTCCTGCCTAGTGAACCTACCAAAAAGCAGGCAATGGAAAATATTTCGAAGTTTTAAAACTATTTTGATATTTGTCTGTGATATTTGCAAATTTTTATAAATTTTGTTATGTCTTTTTATAAAGCAAGACTTAGAAGATCCTTGAATGCTCTTTTCTTTGTTATTTTTTTGAGACAGAGTCTTGCTCTGTTGCCCAGGCTGGAGTGCAGTGGTGCAATCTCGGCTGACTTCTACCTCTACTTCCCAGGTTCAAGTGATTCTCCTGTCTCAGTCTCCCAAATAGGTGTGACTAGAGGTGCATCTGGTTTTTGTATTTTTTAGTAGAGACAGGGTTTTACCATGTCGTCCACGCTGGTCTCCAACTTCTGGTCTCAAATGATTCACTCTCCTTGGCATCCCAAAGTGCGGGGATTAAAAACGCAAATCACTGTGCCTGGCCTTGAATGATATTTTCATATGATATCTGTCAACACCCAATTGTTGGTTTAGTAGGAAATACTTGATGAATATTCCAATGAGAATGATGCAAATACTTTTTCATTTCTTACTGTTTCATATTCCCTTATTGATAATGTTGTTATTTTTGAATTAAAGAAAGTGATATTTGTTCTGTAAAGCAAATGTGGAAATACAAAAATAGACAGAGGGAAAAATATAAAAGTGTACCTCCAAAATAGCAGAAATCCATTTTACCCCCTACTACAGAAAGAAAAGCATATACATACATCTTATCAGTTTAGAACTTATTGTTTATTAACTGGAATTTTTATACATCTGTTTCATGAATCAGTAAGTATTCTCTTTTAATCTGGTTGTAAAGACTGGAGGTTAGTCCAATAGATTATACATAAATTATGTATACTAATTATAAAAATATCATATCCTTTGCACAACATGAATCAGGGAGGCCATTATTCTAAGTGAACTAACAGAAACAAAAAAACAAATACCACATATTCTCACTGGTAAACATTTGGTACACATGGACATAAAGATGGAAACAATAGATGCCAGAGAATAAAAGAGAAAGAAGTAAAAGAGAGAAGGACTGAAAAACAGTCTAGTGGGTGCTGTCCTCTCTTCCTGGGTGATGGGTTCAATCATACTCAAAACCCCAGCATCATGCACTGTGCCTTTGTCAAACCTGTACATGTATTCCTAATGAAAAAATGAAATTTGAATTTTTAAAAAAATAGTATTTGCTAGGGCTGCCATAACAATACCATAGCCTGGTGACTTAAAACAACAGAATTTATTTTCTCATAGTTCTTTCTGCTAAGGTCTGAGGGCAGGGTTTTGGCAGGTTTGGTGTTTCCTGGTGTCTCTGGCAAAGGATATGATTTTGTTATTTTCTATGGCTGCATAGTATTCCATAGGGTGTGTATGTATATATTATATGTATATATTATACATATATATAATCTCATGTTTTCCTTATTCCACTGTTGACAGGCACCTGGGTTGGTCCTATGTCTTTGCTATTATGAATAGTGCTGTGATTAACATATGCATGTGTCTTTTTTGGTAGAATGCTTTCTTTTCCTTGGGGTATGTATACAGTATGGGTTCCTGGGTCCAATGGTAGTTCTCTTTTAAGTTCTATGAGAAATCTCCAAACTGCTCTTCACAGTGGCTAATTTACATTCTCACCAACAGTAGATAAGTGTTCCCTTTTCTCAGTAGCCCTGCCAACATCTGTTATTTTTGACTTTTTTTAAAAAGCCATTCTGACTGGTATGAGATGATGTCCATTGCGGTTTTGAGTTGTGTTTCCTTGATTATTTGTGATAATAAGAGTTTTTTTTTATATGTTTGTTGGCCACTTGTATGTCTTCTTTTGAAAAGTGTCTGTTCATGTCCTTCGCCCCCTTTTTAATGGGATTTTTCATTTTTTGCTTGTTGATTTAAGATCTGGATATTAGGCCTTTGCCAGATGCATAGTTTGTGAATATTTTCTCTGATTCTGTAGGCTTTCTATTTACTCACTTTATAGTTTCTCTTACTGTGCAGAAACTCTTTAGTTAGGTCCCACTTGTCATTTTCTTGTTTTAGTTGAAATTGCTTTAGTGGACTTAGCCAGAAGTTATTTGCTAAGGCCAATGTTAAGAAGGGTATTTTCTAGGTTTTCTACTAGGATTTTTATAGTTTGAGGTCTGACATAAGTCTTTAATCCATTTGAGTTAATATTTGTGTATGATGATAGGCAGGAGTTCAGTTTGATTCTTCTGCATATGGATAGCCAGTTATCCCAACACTATCTGTTGTATAGAAAATCCTTTCCTTATTGTGTATTTTTGTTGATTTTGTCAAAAATGAGATGGTTGTAGATGTGCAACTTTATTTATGGGTTCTGTATTCTGCTCCATTGGTCTATATGTCTGTTTTTGTACCAGCACCATGCTGGATTGGTCGCTTTAGCCTTGTAGTATAATTTGAAGTTAGTAAAGTGATGCTTCTGACTTTATTCTTTTGGCTTACAGTTGCTTACACAGTTTGGGCTAGTTTTGGATCCTGCATAAATTTTAGAATGGTTTTTCTCTAACTCTGTGAAAAACAGATAATTAGATAGGGATTACACTGAATATATACATTTATTTGGTTAGTGTGGTCATTTTAATAATATTGATTCCAACAGTCCATGAGCATGGAATGGTTTTCTCTTTGTGTCAACTCTAATTTGTTTCAGAAGAGTTTTGTAGTTCTCTTTGTTCTTTTTTGTTGTTGTTGCTATTGTTAATGGAATTGTGTTTTTGATTTGGCTCTCAGCTTGAGAATCATTGGTGTATAGGAATGCTGCTCATGTTTCTACGTTGATTTTTGTATCCTGAAACTTTACTGAACCAATTTATCAGTTAAAGGAGCCTTTTGGTTGACTTCAGGGTTTTCTAAGAAGTGTAGAATCATCTTCAGCAAAGAGAATTAGTTTGTTCTTTCCTTGTTTTTTTCCTGTTTGGATGTCTTTTCTTTCTTTCTCTTGCCTGATTGCTCTAAGACTTCTAGTACTATACTCTGTAGGAGTGGTGATGGGTATTTTTGTTTTGTCCCAGTTCTCAAGAGGAATACTTTCAGCTTTTGCTCATTCAGTATGGTTTTGGTTGTGAGTTTGTCATAGATGACTCATTATTTTGAGGCATATTCCTTTATTGCTTAGTTGGTCGAGGGCTTTTATTGTGAAGGGATGTTGGATTTTATTGTAAGCTTTTTCTGTATCTATTGAGATGGTCAGATGGTTTTTGTCTTTAATTCTACTTATGTAGTGAATCACATAAATTATTGATTTGTATATGTTGAACCTGCCTTGGATCCTAGAAATAATGCCTATTTGATTGTGGTGAATTAACTCTTCGATATGTTCCTGGATTTGAATGGCTAGTGTTTTGTTGAGGATTTTCAAAAATCCATACAAAACATCAGTGAATGGTAATTGGTTCTTTGTAAGGATAAACAAAATTGATAGACTCCTAGCAAGATTAACAAAGAAAAGATCCTAATAAGCACAATAAAAATGACAAAGATGACATTACAACCAATCTCAAAGAATTACACATGATCCTCAGAGATGATTATAAACGTCTCTGTGCACACAAAATGATAATCTAGGGAAAGTGAATAAATTCCTGGAAATATAAAACATCTCAAGATTGAACCAGTAAGATATTAAAATCCTGAACAGATTAATAATGAATTCTGAAATTGCTTCAGTAATAAAATTCTACCAAGCAAAAAAAATCTCTAAAACAGATGGATCCATAGCCCAGTTCTAACAGATGTACAAAGTAGAGCTGGAATCAATCCTACTGAAACTATTCTCAAGATTGAGGAGGAGGGACACTTCCCTAACTCATTCTATGAAGCCAACATCCTGATACCAAAACCTGGCAGAGACAGAATAAAAATGTATCTCTGATGAATGTATATGCAAAAGTCCTATATTTTAATTTGTAATTAAGTAATATAAATACATATATACAAATAATTTTTGTTAGTTAATTGCTTATTTATGGATGCTCGTTTTTCTTATACATTTTCTTAGATATTTATATATCAAAGTCAATAATGCTGTCTAGCACATGTGTTACATTATAAAAAAATTAGAGGTTGTTTAGAAGTGTAGACATTTGTATTATTAAACAAGATCATTGAAACCTTTTTCTTCATGGTTTAGCATATGTTTTATGATATACACAGCTTTTAAAATTGTGTCTTTTTAAATTGTTTCAAGATTTTATCTTAAATTATTCCATCTCACACTTTTTTGGCATTTAGATTGAAATAAACATAAGAACTTTTTCAATTAAAAGATAAAAAATTATTTCAAAAGAATTTTGGAAATATTTCATAATTTCCCCACTAATTAAAAAGTATAAATGTATAGTTTATTACATTTTTACCTACACTCAGAACTGTTTCTCTCCTTTTATTGTTCTAAAATTTTTATATTTTTAAAATAAACGATAGCATATTATTCCCTTGTTACAATATCTTCAAATTTCTCTTGGTTGTTCTATACCTTTTTTCCCTTTCAAAAGAACAAAATTGTTTTAAGTCCTAAAAATCTACTGCTTTGAATTTTTAATGAAAAAGCATCTATTGAGATAAACATATCATTTTTATCCTTCATTCTGTTAATGTAGTATACCACATTTCTTGATTTAGATATGTTGAGCCATCCATGCATCCCAGGGATAAATACCACTTGGTCATGATGTATGATCTTTTTAATGTCTGTGGAGTTTGGTTTTCAAGTATTTTGTTGAAGATTTTTGCATCTATATTCAGCAGCGATCCTGGCCTATAATTCTCTAGTGGCCTTGTCTGGCTTTGCCAAATGCTGGCCTCATTAAATAAATTTGGAAGTGTTCTGTGTTCCTTCCTCCTCAATTATTTGGAAGATTATAAGAAGGATTAGCATTAATTCCTCCTTAAATGTTAGGCAGAATTCATCAGTGAAGACATTAGGTCCAGGGTTTTTTGGGGCTTTATCCTCCCTCCTCCTTTCCCTCCCTCCTTTTTCTTTTTCTTTTTTTCTTTTTTTTTTTTTGATGGCTGACTGACTCAATCTCCTTAATTGTTAGACTACTCAGATTTTCTATTCATGATTCAATATTGGTAGGTTGTAAGCTTCCAAAAATTTATCCATTTATTCTAACTTACCTGATTTCTTGGCATATAAATTTGTATCATAGTCAATTATGATCCTTTGTACTTCTGTGATATCAGTTTAATGTCTCCTCTTTCATTTACAGTTTTCTTTGAGTCTTCTTTTTCTTGTCTAGATTAAAATTGTCAGTGTTACATTTCCAAAAACGATTCTTAGTTTCATTTATCTTTTCTATTGTTTTTGTTGTCTCTATTTCATTTACCTGTGATCTGATCTTTTTTATTTTCTTTCCTCTGCTGACTTTGTGCCTAGTTTTTCTTTTTTCTAGTTTCTTGAGTTGTAAAGTTTAGTTAGTTGAGGTTTTCTTTTTTTTTTTTTTTCCCCATAATGTGGGCATTGGTTTTCACTATACACTTTCTTCTTTGTCCTGTTTTTTCTTTCTTATGTATCGCATAAGTTTTAGCACATTGTGTTTTCATTTTTGTTTTTCTCAAGATATTTTTTGAGTTTCTTCTTGATTTCTTTGATACATTTGTTGTTCAGGAGTATACTGTTTAATTTACACAAATTTGTGAGTTTTTCAGTTTTCTTCCTGTTACTGATTTCTAGTTAATTCATATTGTGGTAAAAAAAATTGTATGATTTCAGTCTTCTTAAATTTATTAAGACTTGTTTTGTCATCTAATATATAGTCTATCCTGGAGAACATTCTGTGTGCCCTTGAAGGAACATGTATGGGGCTGCTGATGGATGGAATGTTTTATATGTGTCTGTTAGGTTCTTGTGGTTTATAGTGTTGTTCAAGTTAACTGTTTCTTTACTGATTTTTTTTTGATCGGATGAAATCTGCCTTATTGAAAATGGTTTATTGCAGACCCCTACTATTACTATAGTGCTGTCTATTTCTTCCTTCAGTTCCATTAGTATTTGCTTCATATATTCAGGTGCCTGCCCAGAGATTCTGGACAGACTGTCTGGAAAAATCTGTAGGCATACTTGGCTGCTGAAATTTTTGAGCAGTCTGGACTGGTGCCTGAGTACACAAGGATGGATGTGTACCCTGGATCCGCTGAAGCCTGGGAACATGGGAACCAGCCTGGAGCCCTGGGCTGTCTGGCAATGGGATGGGCTTGGAACCTGGGTCTGTGAGAGCTAGAAGAAAGCCAGAGTCACTGGTACTGATCTAGTGCAAGTGTCAGCCTAGTTAGTGCTAGTGCAGAGCTGGAAGCTGGGTCTGCAAGTTCTAGCCTGCAGTCTGGGGCTATAGACGTCAGCATGGTGGAGAAGTAGGCTGAAAGTCTGTGTTGATTGGAACCTGTCTCTAATCTAAGGCCTCAGGACAGCTTGGCAGTTAAGTAGACCTGGAATCTGGGGCATCGGGGCTAAACCTTGTCACTATTTATTCTTACCATTTGAAATAAAATAAAGATTTTTAACTATACATTATTATTATTTTCAGGTAAGTATTTTATAATTCTCATTTTCCTAACACGAAACCAATATTAAATGATTTTTTATTCATTATATGGGTAACAAAGAAAACAGGAATTTATCAATCCCCAAATAAATTGACTGTCTACCATAATGGATTCAATATTTTGGCCATAAATTTGCCATTTTATTCAATAGTTAATTCTAAAAAAAATTAGAAATGTACACTTTTGCCTGGTGATACGCTTTTATCACTTGCATTTCTACAGGTTTGTCAGTAAAGCTTTACAATTTTTACCACTATGGAAAGAACCTCTCAATTTGTTTAATAATCATACATGTTGACTGTGGTCTTATTGATCTTTGCATAATAGATCACTGTATGAAATCACACATCTCTACTTGATCATTACTATCACGTAGATTAATTTTAAACTCTGCATGTATACCTTATAATTTCTTTAACAAACAATGAGCAAAACAGTTTGCTATTTCATATTTGTCTATTTTGTATAATTATTCCTTCATCAATGAGCCAGAGGTTTAAAAATAAGCAGAAAATAAACATATTTCATACATATTCTATTATCATGTAGACTCAAAAGATACCTTCTGCCTCATTTTCCTCTAAAAATTCCTCATGGATATGTAGAAGCGTTGTGTAGAGAACTAGCTAGCTTTTCACTCTGGACATTTAATAGTATGGTTCTATTCTTTGCCAGCATAAGTGTCAGCATCACTCAGCTCCAAGGTTGAAGACTTCCCAGATCACAGGCATCTGCCAGGTAGTATCATTCACTCCCAAAGGATGTCTGGAAGAAGTTTCAGGAGCAGACTGCAAGGAAATACTCCAATTCTCTGACTGCTCAGAGCTCTACATTGGCATTGTTTTCTTTATTCACAGATGGAGCAACTGAGATTTGGCAAAAAGAATCATTGTATTTTTGAAAAGAAAGTTTCTCTAGCTGTTAGACTATGACTCCATAAATAAATTAAGCTAATTCTAGTCCCTCAGAAAATTCAAGCCACCAAGTTGAAGTAAAATAGCACTTTGCTGGAAGGTTGCTAATTCTGAAAAAATGACTGGCTATATTGTCATCTTGTTTTTTCTCTTTACAATTATTTCTCCTTAGAATTTTCATGATGGGTACCAGTATTATTAACTGCTAAGCAGCTGCAATCATTAATTAATTCAGAAAAAGCAATATTAAAATATTAATGGTGATTGTGGGATTTTTCATCATCTTGTTTGAAATTTAATCTGAATATTAGGGGAGATGATTCTGCAGTCTGACATTGATATTCTTGGTTTTTATATATGTATTAACATGATAAGAGCATATTCATATAATCCTCTGTAATATGGACTTTTACAATTAAGAATAGATTCTCAAATTTATCAGATTCTTTTTGACACCAATTGTAATTTTTTTCTCACTTAAAATGTTTATATGTTATAATACAATTTATAATTTCAAATTATATTTATATTTAAAAATATACCTATCATACATATAATTTGAATTATATATAGAAATATATTTATACAAATATATTTAATATAAATTATATATATATATTTATTTTATATTTATATTAAATATATATAAATATAATTCAAATTATATTTATATATAAATAATTCAAATTATATTTATATATATAAATTATATATATGTATATGTATAAATACATATATAGGTATATAAATATATATAGATATATAAATATATATTTATAATACATATGATAGGTAGTCCTAAGATAGTATATTATCTTCACATATGTAGCTTCAGAAATGTGCTTTATAACATATTTTAATTTTTGAGCTATTTTTTTAAAAGTTTGCTTTCAGATCATTTTAACTACATAAAATATGTTCTAAAATATTTATGTTTTCTATGCCCTTAAATGTTATAAATGATACTGTAATTATCTGCTTATGAAGCTTTGAACATATTTGCTTGCAAACCCATCTGCCACTGAATCCTTTTTCATATTACTTGTGTAGATCTTGGAAAACTTTCTTAATTTCTTCCAATGTAATTTTACTTTTGTTTATGATTTTATATCCACCATGTCTTCCAGACAAACTATTGATAAAATTAATTTTTTAGTCTCATTCTAATTTTTCATTATATTAATTTTGCAAATTTTCCCCTAAAAGTCTTTTACATTGATCTCTACCTCGGGTATTTTTCTCAATTATAACTGAAGCTATGTGTATTTGTGCTTTATCTTTCATTATTTTTATGCTTCAATAACTCAGCTAAGAACTAACTGTTTTATTACTTTTGTTTCCTCTGCCACACCTCTCTTAAAAAATGTTCTAGAATTTATTTAACAGTCATCATGTTTGTATTTTAAATTTTTATTTCCTATTTTGGCAACTCTTTTGATTAAGATATTTCCTCTTTCCTGTCTCAAGAGTTTTTGTTTCAGTTGTAGAGAATTGGTGTCATTTCTTTCTTAAATGTTTGGTAGCATTCACCAGTGAAACCATCTGGGCTTGATGCTTTCTTCAGAAATTTGTTAATTATTGATTCAGTTCTTAACAGATATAGGCCTATTCAGATAATTTATCTTTTCTTTTGTAATCTTTGGTAGTTTTTTTTCCAAAGAATTGTCTTATTTTATCTAGAGTATCAAATTTGTGAACAAAGAGTTCTTCATAATATTCACTATCTTTTTAATGTCCATGGGATCAGTAGAAATAAAATCTTTTTGTGTGTCTGTCTGATATGAATAATTTTTGTCTTTACTATTCTTTTCTACATTAGCTTGGCTAGAGCTTTATCACTCGCTGATTTTTTTTTTAATGAACCACTTTTGATTTTATCAACTTTCTATTGATTTCCTGATTTAATATCATTGATTTCTCCTCTAATTTTTTATTATTTACTTTACTATGCTGTTTTTAGGTTTAAGTTTAGGTGCTTTTCTTCCACTAGTTTCTTATGGTAGAAGCATAAATTAATGATTTTTAGATCCTTCCACTTTTCTAATATATGCATTTGATGATATAAATTTCCTTTTAAGCACTACTTTTGCTGCATCCTACAAATTTTGATGGTATATTTTCATTTTCATTAGTTCAGAATATTTAATTTCTCTTTATATGTAGTCTTTGACCCATATGTTTTCTAGTATTGTGCTGTTTAATCTACAAATTCTTTGAGATTTCTCAGCTATTTTTCTGTTACTCATTTCTATTTTATTTCCATTGTGGCCGAAGAGCATACTTTATAAAATTTGTTTTTTTTTAAATTTTGTTAAGTTGTATTTTATGGTACAGAATATGATCTATTTTTTCTGAATGTCCCATGTAAGCTTGAAAAGAATGTGCATTTTGGTAATGGATTGATTTTCTTCAAATGTCCAGGAGAACCAGTGGTTTGATGGTGTCATTCAATTCAGCTATATGCAAACTGACTTATTCCGTGCCAGATCTGTGAATCATGGGTAGTAGATATTAAAGTCTTCAACTATTATTATGGGCTTTTCATTTTTTCTTTTCAGTTCTATCAGTTTTTGTATCATGTACTTTAACCTTCCGATTTTTAGGTAGATAACATTAAGAATTTTTATATCCTCTTGAAGAATTGACATCTTTATTATCATGTAATGTATCTCTCTATCCCTGATAATTTCCCATGTTCTAAAGTCTGTTTTGTATGAAATTAATATAGCTATTTCAGCTTTTGATTTCTCCTTAATCTATGTCTTTATATTAAAACTGTATTTATTGGCCAGGTGCAGTGGCTCATGCTTGTAATGGCAGCACTTTGGGAGGCTGAGGCTGGCAGATCACTTGAGGTCAGGAGTTTGAGACCAGCCTGGCCAACATGGTGAAACCCCGTCTCTACTAAAAATACAAAAATTAGCTGGGCGTGGTGGTGCACTCCTGTAATCACAGCTACTTGGGAGGCTAAGGCAGTAGAATCACTTGAACCCAGGAGGTGGTGATTGCAGTGAGTTGAGATAGTGCCACTGTACTCCAGCCTGGGCAACAGAGCGAGACTCCCTCTTAAAAAAGAAAGAAAAGAAAGCAAACAGCTATATTTCTTGTAGACTCTGACAAACTATGTTTTTAGACACCAATTGAAGAGCTCATTGAAACACTGAAAGTACTTGTTGATATAATTAATCTCTCATGTTTTTAAACTGCTTTGTGTGTCTTTTTCATCTTTGTCATTTTCTCTGCCTTCTCTTGTTCTAATCGTGTGTTTTAGCTATAACGTCTGCTATTATACTGGTTTTCTTAATGTAATGGTATTTGTCAGAGAAGGGGAAGCATTATATACTCTTTTGAAATTAAGTATTACCTTTGGGCCTCTAATTTGAGTTTTGACATTGACCGACTAATGATGATGAATCTTTGTAGCTAATTTTGCCTCTATTAATTTTATCCTCTTTATTATTTCCTAAATCATTCAAAAAATCTGATAGTTTTAATCAAAATGATATAATATACATCTGCCCTACTCAAGGAGAAGAAGGAAAAAGAGAAGGAAGAAATAAATTTTCATGCCTTCAAATATGAAATATTAGAAATGGGCAACCATAATTTTTGAAAATATTTTCTTCTTCCTTGAACCTAAATTAGGAAAAGAGAAAATCAGTTAAACAATTTAATAATCTTTTTCTTCTATTAGTTTCATTTAGATTCTGTGATCGTTAATATTAAGTGTCAACTTGATTGGATTGAAGGATCCAAAGTATTGTTTCTGGGTATATTTGGGTGTTTATTGGTATTGTTGGAAGAGATTAAGATTTGAATCAGTGGACTGGGAGACAAAGACCCACCCACAACGTGGGTGGGCACTATACAATCCACTGCCAGTATGGCTAGAAAAAGCAAGCAGAGGAAGGTAAAAAAAGCTAACTTTTTGAGTCTTTCAGCTTTGATCTTTCTCCTGTGCTGGATACTTCTTGCCCTTGAACATCAGACTACAAGGTCTTTGGCCTTTGGACTCTTGGACTTACACCAGTGGTTTGCCAGGGGCTCTCTGGCCATTGGTCACAGACTGAAGTGTGCACTGTTGGCTTCCCTACTTTGGAGGTTTGGGGACTTGGACTGAGCCACTCCTGGCTTTCTTGCTCCTCAGCTTGCAGATGGTCTATGGTGGGACTTCACCTTGTGATCGTGTGAGTCACTTCTCCTTACTAAATTCCCTTTCATACATACATATATACTATTAGTTCTGTTTCTGTAGAGAACCATGACTAATACAGATTTCATTTCATTTACAGCTTGTTCATGATTATTTTCTCTTGACTCTATAAATAACCCAGGATAATAAATTATTCTCCTGACAGAAAAATTAATGTTTATAAAGTAATGCTTGATGATCGTTCAAAAATATGTTCAAAATTTCTTTATCAAGTTTTAATTTTCTTTTCTCGTTTAAGGCCTTTGTCTTATGTCTACATTACTCCTTCTTATAGAAGAAATAGGATCTACTATTTGACAAATTTTAAAGAGTTGTATAGGTATAGACTCAGTATATTTGAAGTATATGGAAAGTTAGAAACAATTACCTTTACTCAGACTAAAAGGCATTCCTTTACCACATTGTTATGAAACTCTCTTTCTTAGGCATCAGTAGTTGACAAGAACAAAAAATCAAGAGTATTAAAAAGTTATGAGAAAAATCTACAGTACCACTAACAGTGTAGAAAGACGGGTTTCACAACAGGTGTGTTGTCATCTAACTGTTACTACAGAGCAATATTTCTCTCTCTTCATGCACAAGAATGGACCAAAGACTGCTTGCTTTGATGAAAAGAAAGAAAGCATTATAAACATGATAAATGAAATTGGCAGGGACTCTTTCTTTTTTGTCCATCAGAATTTAGGGCTTTGGTGACTTAGCAGCCTTCGGACTTTGTATATGCTTTCAAAGTGTTGCTGATCTTTGCCTATGAAGGCAGACTGGAGAGGACACAGTATTCAAAGGCAGAATCAGGTTCAAAAATAGAGTGTAACCCTGATGCTACATCTCTTGAGTATGTATGCATGATAGCCAACTAGAACCCCTGGAACGTGTAGAGGGGGAAACAATTTTATTTCAATGACTAACTTGATTTTTCTGGATCATAATTCATAAAAATTACCAATTAGTCTATTTTTAAATTTGTTGTTGTTATTGTTTTGGAGCTGGAGTCTTACTCTTGTCACTTAGGCTGGAGTGCAATAGCACGAGCTAAGCTTAGTGCAACCTCCATCTCCCAGGTTCAAGCAATTCTCCTGCCTCAGCCTCCCAAGTAGCTGGGACAACAGGCGAACGTCATCACATCCAGCTAATTTTTATCTTTTTAGCAGAGACAGGATTTCACCATGTTGGCCAGGCTGATCTCAAACTCCTGACCTCAAGTGATCAGCCGGCCACAGCCTCCCAAAGTGCTGGGATTATAGGCATGAGCCAGCACACCTGGCCTATTTTTAAATGTGATATTTTCTTATAAGAAAATTTAAAGTGAAAACTTAAGTACAATCTGTAGAATAAAACATTAACCATTATGCACAGAACTTATTCTTAGTCATGCTTTTTTTGTTGTTTTTTTGTTTTTTTTAATGTTCTAGGAGCCCATATGCTGTAATCTCATGTTTTAACAGAAAGTGTTGTCTTCAGGAATGCTGCCCAGTTGACAGCCTGGTTATATTTGAAAATCACATTAATTTTTTCTATAATTCTAAACTCAAAGAGAATTAAAATCTTGCCTTATGAAAGCAAATTTTCTAACTGCTTTAAGAAAACAAAACTAGACATATATATTTCAGAAATACAATAATTAAAAATGGAAGAAATATTTAGTTTTAAAAAACAAACTTACTCATTATATATATAATTTATCTTCATACTAATCTTTGCATACAATTATACACTAAAATATTTGAAAACATATAAGGAAATCTAGGTCTCTGAAAATATCTCAGTTAAAAAAGTCGTGTCCTTTTTATATGGGTCTCCTTTCCATTTTGTTTTGAATATATATGCAATCACATTTTTCTAATACAATCACATATATTATTTAGGATCCTCAAAGATCCAGAGACATACTCAAAAACAATTTCAGGAGGGTTTGATAAAGTCTATCCACAAAGATGTAATCAACCAAAAACCACGTTGTATAGTATTGTACCTAAAAGGTAGTGATGGCAGGATTTCATTAAGACACTGGGTCTTCAAGAGATGAGACGAAGGATATTATTGATATGGCAAGTCAAGATACATCATTATATTGTAAATAATAAAAATGGCTGTAAGGAGAGGGTCATCTGACAGCTGAAATCTGTCTCTGAAGGGAGGCTGCCAGACTGAAGCAGACCTATAGGGAGGGGCAGAGTGGAGACTGAGACAATCATTGCCGTGAATTAGCTCCTCTTCCTCCCTCCTATCTCATGCAAAGACTTCTTTTGGCCCAAAGCATCATGAAACTAATGGACAAGTAAACCCTGATGCAGTATATAAATTTCAGCCTCTCAGGGCACAGAGCAGGGAGTAGTAACATGAAAAGTGGATCTACAGAGGCAAACAGGAGATAGTCAGCATATATAGATATCTTTGTGTCATTTTTATGTATTTCTATCTGGAATATTCCAACTTTTTAACCAAAAAGACCAAATATTCTATAACTATGAAAAAGGAGAAGAAGAAAGTGTTACAGTTTTTACTCATGAATTATGGGTCAAGCACTGTGTTAAGCACTTTACAAATAAAATCAGTAACATTATTTACATTTCACACATGGAAATAAGGCAGAGAAAAGTACATATCTTGCTTGCGGCCATAAAGCTAGTTAGGGTATAAACTCAATTCCAATCTTTACTTAATTCTGAAGGACCTGCATTTAAAACCTGCATGATAAACCTCTAGTCCCTGCAGCATCCCTGCTCCTTCCTTTTCTTTCAGCCAAATTTGATCACTGTTTTCTAGACCACTCCTGACAGTTCGAATCTTTGTGTGTGTGCACATTTTTCACAATATTATATACTGTACATATATGTATTTTTTTGCATGGAATGCTGTTCTTTATATCCAAATATTTTAAAATTCTACCATTTAGTTTAAATTTATCAACCAGAATTTCCCAAGACAAAGACAATCTCTCTCTTCCTGGCCCAACAATATCTTTACTTTTATATATATTTCATGGCACAAATTTTGTTCACATTATAAAAGTAAATGTTTATACCTTCTTCTTATTCCCAGTGCAAAGTGTGCTTCTGGAGTGTAAGCCCCAGACATGACCTTATGAGCGGGAATGATTCTGATGTGCTGGGTATCTGCTTTTGTAGGATTGGAAGGGGTAGGTAAAAATAGCTTGCTCTTTATGGTAAATAACGATATTTCAGGCAGTAGTAAAGAATGAATGCTATTGTTGTCTCAACTTTATAAATGAATACATTGAGACTCAGAGTGTTTAACCTTCCCAAGTTCATGTTGTTGGCACATGACGGGGCAGCATTACAACCCCGCTAACTGGTTTAGATATCATGCTTAACCACCATGCTATACCACATCTTAGAACAGAATACAAAGCGAAAAAACGGAGTTAACAGTGTTGGAGAAAAGCCAAGCTACCTGTTATCTATAGGAAGTTGCACTGTCTGATGTGGCGGCTTCAGAAACACTTTCCTATCATAAAAACTCAAGGGTCCGTTCTTGAGTGTGTGCTATGAAAGGTCGTTCAATGTCAAGGATATGCTTGATCCACTTCAACCAACTTTTTCTGTGATCACTGGCAACAAAAGACAGCAAGTGAGTAAGCCCTAAAGTAACCTAATTTGCATAGACAGTATTTCAACTTGGACAGAAGTAATTTATGGTAAGGAAAAATTATGTTCTACCTTAAAAAAATAAGTAGTTGCTCCTTCTAGCAGTTTGTTTCAGGGCATAGTATTCATTAAAATGTCCCTCAGGAAACAGTAACACTGTTACTCTCTGTTTCTTGGTTTGGTTTGGTTTGGTTTCTATTCCGTTCTAAGATGTGGTATAGCGTGGTGGTTAGGTATGGAATCTAAACCAGTTAGCTGGGTTGTAAGCTGCCCTGTCATGTGCCATAGTATTAATTAAAATGCTCCCTTGAGGTAGAGGGGGCAAAGTTCTTTGATGGTTATAAAATTAATTAATTATGACGCATCACAGGGGCTCACTCCTTCTATCTATACCTTTGGTCAACAATATTTATCAGTTGCCATATGCCCTGCACTAGCCTGGATGATGACAAGTTAAACATTTTAGGAACTGAATCTGCTATGGGGGGAGTATAAGGTGTATGTGTGTCATAAAAGGAGATGAATTTGCACAGATAGGAAAGGGAAAGGTGATGATGAATTTTGAAAATCCCACCAGAGTGATGAGACCTATTCTGTAGATAACGGGCGGGGGATGTTTTTATTATATTTTAAGTTATAAGCTAATGTGAACAGATTTACATTTTAGAAATGTCACTCTGGCTCGGCTGAATCAAAGGGGTCGATAGTTGCAAACAGGATAATTTGAAAATGTGTGAAATGATACAAATATGAGATAACAATAATGTGTGACTGGTGCTGGCCAACAGAGGTGTGTGTGTGATTGAAATGCTGGAGTGAGCTGGGTGAAATAACACAAAATGAAACTGTACTGCTGAGAAAAATGACCATTCAGGGAGTATTCATTCAATTACTCTGCTAAATAGAATACTGTATTTTGCTACTTGTGTTATCAAAAATATCATCTCTGACTACTGAATGGCACAAAGACACTGGGTTATTTATTCTTTCATCTATAGGCTGAAAAAATATGAAGTCTAATACTTTATTTGACATATTTTTGTGTACTCTGTTGATATATAATCTCTGAATCTAAGGGTCATTCAAGCCCCAGTGAAAAACAGTTTAATTCCTCTGTGTTCTGTGCTCCCAAAACACCTTGTGAATATACTCTTACTATAGACCATACTGTGCAATTATTTACTTTTCTATTTTACTCTGCAGAAGACTGACTCTTCTAGGATTTTGTTTTCTAACCTTTGACTAAGATTCATTGGGGGCACAGCCTTATCTTCATCTGGATTTAAAAATCACAAAACCCTGGCTGGAATATTTGTTTGCTGATTAACTTTCCCTTGTCTCAGTTCACTTCTTAGTGAAGATCACACTGCCTCCCACTCTATTATGGATGAAGTAAACTAATGTATGCAAAGAACTAAGCAAACTGTCTAATTAGCTAATTAAGTCATGTAATTAATTCATAGGATAGGATAATTACTATTAGCCTTTTTACATAGAATATGAACATATAGCAGATCTATTAAGAATATGTTAATAGGTGAATAATATTAGCTAAAATATTAGTACTTACTATATGCCAGATACAAATCTAGGCACTTTACATGCACTGACTTATTCAATCCTTAGAGAAAAGCCTAGATGTCACTATTATTTTTTGCCATGTCTGTCTGTGTGTGTGTGTGTGTGTGTGTCACTACAATTCAAGGGGGCTGAAATTACTACTAATTTTATACCAGTTTTACAATGAGAAAAGTGAGACCATGAGAGTTTGTAATTTGCCAAAGGTTTATATTACCTGTTAATTAGCAGAGAGAGGTTTAGAATAATGCTATTTAATGCTTCTGCAGATGGATGCGTGGAATGAATGAATCTCTTTTCCTTTTTTTCCATAGTTCTTAAAAATCTTTCAAAAAATGAAACAAAAACATTATTGATATAATTCATCAACAAATGCAGTCAAGAAAGGGTCTATTTTCCTCAATAAAGTGTTCATTTACCAAGCACTCTGCCTGATACATGGTAAGAGTAAGGCTTATGAACTATTGAAGGAACGAGTGCCTGTTTATAACTGACACATACAATGAATTCCCTTTTAATAGTTTTGAATGATTATTATAAATAATAACAGTAACACAAAAGCAAACCATCTATCAAAAGGATGGGATTAAGTGTCATGAATTGAGACTAGCATGAAGGATAGGAAGGTGGTGAAAATGCAGTGACAGCAAGGTGGAAATAAAAACATCTCCCCTGCCCCTTTGATTACTTACCTTATTTCCAGATCTGCCACTTGGATCCAAGTACAGTAAAATGTTCTTGTTCTTGAATGTTCGGGGCAGGCACTCAGCATCACTAGCCTCCTTTGGAGGAAGAAAATAGTGAAAATGTTAAGATTTTACACAGCTGTGACTTTTTAGCAATGGTAAGCAGATGAATTACTGCTTAACACAAAAAATCTCAATTTTTTCTTACACATACTTGTATTTTCCAATAGTGGGATCCAATTTGAGAAATTTTAAATTATTTTTGAGCCAGGAAAATAAGAGTGTTGAATTTTACCTATTCTTCCTTCCTTTGTATGAATTTAATTAAGATTATTAACAGAATAGATGTCCGATCACACATTCAGACTGTGAGCATTCGGTGGCATTTTCAGGTCTACATTTCTAACTTGTTAGAAATCAGTATTCTAGACAGCAACATTCTAAACTTCTGTAAGAGACATAAATGGAAAACGTTTAGTTTACGCCACTTAGACACAAAGGAGATCACATCAAGCACTGATTATACTGCTGTTTCCAGAATCCAGACAGGCTTTTTTTTTTGGCTAATGTTTTCATTCAGAAAGGTTAAAACAGTATTAATGCTTTTTACTTCAGAGTGAAGAACCAATATTTATCTTGGATCTGGGCAAACAGCTCCATTTTTATTGTCAATAAATATTGTCCAATTTCCTCCAAGCAAAATTGGAAGAAGTATTTGTTTCCATTTATTTTTGACAGTTTTCCTGCTTTTGAACACAGTGGAAAAAGATGTGTTCCACTTATCCTTTGCTCCTATCATTCACTACATCAGACATACAAATACTAGGGTTCTAATTCATAATCAATCTCACCTGAATAGTTATTTAGTCTGAAAGATGCTCTGTGGTCAGAATTGTAAACACGACTGATTTCTGACTTGAAATAAAACTGACTAAACAACTCCAAGTGGTCAAGCATTTTCAGATTCGTAAATAGGAGAACTTGGCCTAATTTCAAAGCTGCTTTTATCCTGGCTTATCATCAAAAATATAAATAAGTTAGTATCAGATATATGAAAGACATAAGAGAATGGACATAGCTACTGACTGACTCTTTTTTCTCGTGGAGGTAGGCCACAAATCTGATGATTGTTTTAGCCCTTGCAATGTTAACATCTATACATATAAAGAGACTTAGAAACTTAGGCTTGCTGCCTTTTACAACCTCAGGCTATGAGAGATCCTGTATCAGTCCTCAAGTCTAATCAATGCTCTCAAGTCTGTATCTTATAGCATCAAACGAATATGTATGTATTCTATTTCTTTCTGAACCATTATACCTAGAGCAAACTTTTACCAGTGATCTGCTACGTACCCATTTAATATACTATCTTACTATATTCACCAACTTTAGGTAAAACATTCTGCAATCAGGACACTCAGTGAATTTTTCTTAAAAAAAATTTTAAAAGGAAGGTGTGATTTCACAATGAGATGTATAGGAAAGTACAAGGGATGTGGATCAGAAGGCAGCTCTGCTGCTTGCTAATTGTGTATTTTGGGCAAGCTGATTAGACTGTCAGAGCATTGGATTTTTCTACAACAGGAATAACTATAAAGCCCACTTCCATATTCTTCAGCACAATGTTTTCAAGGTTTATCTGCATAATAGCATGTATCTATACTGCATTTCATTTTATGAATGACTAACGTCCCATTGTATATAACACATTTTATTTACCCACTGGGTCACTTTGGAGACTAATATGGTTTGAATGCTTTCTCCCTCCAAATCACATGTTGAAATGTAATTCCCAGCTGGGCACAGTGGCTCATGCCTCTAATCCAAGCACTTTGAGAGACCGAGGTTGGGGGATCACTTGAGGTAAGGAGTTCGAGACCAGCCTGGCCAACATGGTAAGACACTGTCTCTACTGAAAATTTAAAAAAAAAAAAATAGCCAGGCATGGTAGCAGGCACCTATAATCCCAGCTACTTGGGAGGCTGAGGCAGGAGAACTGTTGAACCCAGGAGGTGCAGGCTGCAGTGAGCCAAGGTCATGCCACTCTACTCCAGCCTAGGCAACAGAGTGAGACTCTGTCTCAAAAAGAGAAAGAAACATTAATGTTGAGGGTGAGGTCCAGTGGGAAATGTTTGAGTCATAGAGGTGGTTCCCTCATGAATGAAGGTGGTGCCCTCCTCAGGGTACTGAGTGAGTTCTTAGTCTGAGTTCACCAGAAAGCTGATTGTTTAAAGGAGCCTGGCTACTCTGCATATCTCTCTTACTCCTTCTCTATATAATGTTGCTATTCACTCGGGGTGGTTGGCAAAATATTACAGAAAATATTTAGGGAAAGTTTTAGATTATAGTCTAAAACCTTTTGGAAGGCCCACAGATTTTATTGAAGCAGGTTGAAGGCAGCCACCTCATTAACATTAGCATAAGAAAAAGAGACTGATTAAAGGCCTTACCTCACACCCATTTGTCTTCACTTTGTTTACTCATCCTAATTTTGGGCTGACTGACCCTGTCCCTGAAAGATCAAAGGGGAATCACCTCTTAATAGCATTTACTCTGGGCCCCTAAAGCTTTTACCAGTTGTAAAACCATTCTCTTAACTATGTTAATTATCCAGAAGTGTGTTAACTTAAAACCTATCTTGTAAAATCTTAAGGGAATAAATGTGTAATGGACAAAGGGTCTTGGTCAATTGGTTGCATTTCACTCTCTAAAAGCAGCCAAGGCCATCCCCCATCCCTAACCCACTTAAAACACTACAATGGTGTAATAGTGCATTCATTCATCCGTCCTTAAGTCAGGGTCTGCAGGTCAGATTTCCGCAGGTGGTAACCAACTTCTCAATGTAATATGCCTAGTCCCACTTCGCCTTCTGCCATGAGTCAAAGCTTCCTGAGGCCTCACTAGAAGCCTAGCAGATAACAGTGTTATGCTTGCACTGCTTGCAGAACCATGAGCCAATCAAAACTCTTTTATTTTAAATTACCCAGCCTCAAATGTTTTCTTACAGAGATAAAACAAAGGACTAATATAGTGACAATTGGTTATTTTTACTATAAACTATTATGAATAATTTTAATATGAACATTCATATACAAGTTTTTGTGTGGATATGTGGTTTTTTGTCATTGATAATCTTAGGGTTGGGGAGGTAAATTTTATTCATTTTATTTTTTATTAATATTATTTTAAATTGATTTATAGCTGTATACATTTATGGGGAACAATGTGATGTTCTGATATTCACATATGCAATGTGGATATAGGTTTTTATTTTTCTTGGGTATTCATCTAGAAGTTGAATTGCTCCAGGTTTAGTCTCTTGAGGAAGTCCAGACCATTTTTCAGAATATCTTCACTATTTCACACCCATGCCAGCAGTATATGTAGGAAGTGTTCAGTGTGTCCACATCTTTACAAACTCTTGAAATCATTTTTCTCTTTTATTATAGTCATCATAGTGGGTATATAGTCATGTCTCATTCTTATTTGCTTTTCACCACTAGACAATGATGTTGAGCATATTTTGATGTTCTTATTGATCACTTTTAATTCTTCCTAGGAAAAGGATCTATTAAGATCCTTTGCCCATGCTTTAGTTGTAGAATTTGTCTTTTTATTATTGAGTTGTAAAAGTTCTTCATGTATTATAGATACAAGTTCTTATCAGGCAGATAATTTATAAATATTTTATCTCAATCTGTGAAATTGTTTTATATATCTTGATGGTATCCTTTAAAACACAAAGGTGTTTTATTTTTTATTACTTTCAATCTACCTCTTTTTCTTTTGTCATTTCAAAATTTGTTGTCATAGCTGGGAAGCTCTGCTTAACTGAGAATCACAAAGATTTACTCCTTTATTTTCTTCTGAGAGTATTACATTTTTATCTCTTTTGTTCTATTATTAAATTGAAAGATAAAGTTGTATTACTTTACTGTATACTACATATTGTTTTGAGGTACATATACATTGTGGAGTGACTAAATCTTGCTAATTCATACATGCATTATCTTACACAGCTCTATTTGTTTGTGGTGAGAACACTTTACATCCACTTTCCTAGCATTTTTTTTTTTTTGGCTTTGCATGCAGAATGTCAAGGCCATTATTTTTTTATATGTATTTTATTGTATTTTAGGTTTTGGGGTACATGTGAAGAACATGCAAGATTGTTGCATAGGTACATACACGGCAATGTGGTTTGCTGCCTTCCTCCCCATCACCTATATCTGGCATTTCTCCCCATGTTATCCCTCCCCAACTCCCCAGCCCCCACTGTCCCTCCCCTAGCTCCCCCCCAACAGACCCCAGTGTGTGATGCTCCCCTCTCTGTATCCATGTGTTCTCATTCTTCAACATCTGCCCATGAGTGAGAACATGTGGTGTTTGATTTTCTGTTCTTGTGTCACTTTGCTGAGAATGATGGTTTGCAGGTTCATCCATGTCCCTACAAAGGACACAAACTTGTTTTTTATGGCTGCATAGTATGCCATGGTGTATATGTGCCACATTTTCCTTGTCCAGTCTATCATCGATGGGCATTTGGGTTGGTTCCAGGTCTTTGCTATTGTAAACAGTACTGCAATGAACATTCGTGTGCATGTGTCCTTATAATAGAACGATTTATAATCCTTTGGGTATATACCCAGTAATGGGATTGCTGGATCAAATGGAATTTCTATTTCTAGGTCCTTGAGGAATCGCCACACTGTCTTCCACAATGGTTGAACTAATTTACACTCCCAGCAATGCTGTAAAAGCATTCCTATTTCTCCACATCCTCTCCAGCAACTCTTGTCTCCAGATTTTTTAATGATCGCCATTCTAACTGACATGAGATGGTATCTCAATGTAGTTTTGATTTGCATTTCTCTAATGACCAGTGATGATGAACATTTTTTCATATGTTTGTTGGCCTCATATATGTCTTCTTTTGTAAAGTGTCTGTCCTTTCATATCCTTTGCCCACTTTTGAATGGGCTTGTTTCTTTTCTTGAAATCTGTTTTAGTTCTTTGTAGATTCTGGATATTAGCCATTTGTCAGAGGGGTAGATTGCAAAAATTTTTTCCCATTGTGTTGGTTGCCAGTTTACTATAGCGATTGTTTCTTTTGCTGTGCAGAAGCTCTGGAGTTTAATTAGGTCCCATTTGTCCATTTTGGCTTTTGTTGCCAATGCTTTTGGTGTTTTAGTCATGAAGTCCTTGCCTATGCCTATGTTCTGAATGGTTTTGCCTAGGTTTTCTTCTTGGGTTTTTATGGTGTTAAGTCTTAGGTTTAAGTCTTTAATCCATCTGGCATTAATTTTAGTGCAAGGTGTCAGGAAGGGATCCAGTTTCTGCTTTCTGCACATGATTAGACAGTTTTCCCAACATCAGTTATTAAACAGGGACTCCTTTCCCCATTGCTTGTTTTTGTCAGGTTTGTCAAAGATCAGATGGTTGTAGATGCGTGATGTTGCTTCTGAGGCTTCCATTCTGTTCCTAGAATTTCTTAAGAATACTATATATTGGTAACTATAGTTTACATGTGTCATTTTAAGTTCATTTTTGTGTGTAGTGCAGAGAAGGAGTCCAAATTTATTTTGTATACAGATATGCAGTTGTTCCACCACTATTTGTTTAAAAGGTTATTTTGTTATTTGAATGAACCGATATCTTTATTATATTTTAAGTTCTGGGGTACACGTGCAGAACATGCAGGTTTGTTAAATAAGTATACATGTGCCATGGTGGTTTGTTGCTTTTATCCCCCCCGTCATCCATATTAGGTATTTCTCCTAGTGTTATCCCTCCCCTAAACCCCCACCCACCGAGAGGTCCCAATGTGAGTTGTTCTCAACCTGTGTTCATGTGTTCTCATTGTTCAATACCCACTTATGAGTGAGAACATGTGGTGTTTGGTTTTCTGTTCTTGTGTCAGTTTGCTGAGAATGACGGTTTCCAGCTTCATTCATGTCCCTGGCAAAGGACATAAACTCATCATTTTTTATGGCTGCATAGTATTGCATGGTGTATACGTGCTATATTTTCTTTATCTAGTCTATCATTGATGGGCATTTGAGTTGGTTTTAAGTCTTTGCTGTTGTGAACAGTGCTGCAATAAACATGTGCACATGTGTCCTTACAATAGAATAATTTATAATCCTTTGGGTATATACCCAGTAATGGGATTGTTGGGTCAAATGGTATGTCTATTTGTACATCCTTGAGGAATCGCCACACTGTCTTCCACAATGGTTGAAGTAATTGACATTCCCACCAGCAGTGTAAAAGCGTTCCTATTTCTCCACATCCTTTCCAGCATCTTTTGTCTCCTGACTTTTTAATGATCACCATTGTAACTGGAGTGAGGTGGTATCTCAGTATGGTTTTGATTTGTATTTCTCTAATGACCAGTGATGATGAGCTTTTTTTCATGTTTCTGGGCCACATAAATGTCTTCTTTTGAAGTGTCTGTTCATATCCTTTGCCCACTTTTTGATGGGGTTGTTTTTTTCTTTTACATTTTTAAAAATTCTCTATAGATTCTAGATATTAGCCCTTTGTCAGATGGGCAAATTGCAAACACTGTTTCCCACTCTGTTGGTTGCCATTTTACCCTATTGATAGTTTCTTTTGCTGTGCAGAAGTTCTTTAGTTTAATTAGATCCCATTTGTCTATTTTGGCTTTTGTTGCCATTGCTTTTGGTGTTTTAGTCACGAAGTCCTTACCCATTCCTATGTCCTGAATGTTATTGCCTAGGTTTTCTTCCAGAATTTTTATGGTATTAGGCCTCATATTTAAATCTTTAATCAGTCTAGAGTTACTTTTTGTATAAGGTGTAAGGAAAAAACCCAGTTTCAGCTTTCTGCATATGGCTAGCCAGTTTTCCCATCACTATTGATTAAATAGGGAATCTTTTCCCCATTGCTTGTTTTTGTGAGGTTTGTCAAAGATCAGATGGTTGTAGATGTGTGGCATTCTTTCTTAGGCCTCTGTTCTGTTCCATTGGTCTATATCTCTGTTTTGATACCAGTACCATGCTGTTTTGAGTACAGTAGCCTTGTAATATAGTTTGAAGTCAGGTCATTTGATGCCTCCAGCTTTGTTTTTTTGCTTAGGATTGTCTTGGC
>CAUYLG010019455.1:0-84135 GCA_963573385.1 Cacajao melanocephalus | reverse complement strand
GGGTTCTCTCTGCTTTATGCTTACCAGAAGTAAATGTGCCAGCAAGTTCAGTATCTCTGTATGTTTTAGTATTAGTGAATTTCTTTATTATTCACTTTTTATTTTCAAGACAAGAAAACTCAACTGAAGGAGTATATTAAGCCTTTCTTTCCTGCCTCTGAACACTCTTGGCCCATTCATTTATACTTCCAATTTGCCAGACTTCATCCATTAGGGCTCATCCCAATTTTGCTTCAATTCCTCCATTCCCCCTTTCACATTCACAACCCTTGTGCAACATTCCTTTTCTCTCAAGTCAGACCAGACCACACGTTTCAGTGCATAGCTATCCTCATGTGCTCATTTGTATAAGAGGTCAGTTAACTGCTGAGCCTCAGTCCTCCTTCAGGACACCCATTTTGGGTGAGGATGTGCAAACTGGGGCAGCAAAGCTACCCATTATGACTGGAAGACTCTGATTTCTCCGTAGTCCACCCAATAAACTGCTACCTGAATTTAAATAAACAGCAGAATCTAGTTTTTGAAGACCAATTTCTGCCTCCTGGTATCCTCCATTCCCTTGGGCACCAGAAGTCTTGACCACTCTGGCTATTCCCAGTCTCTTCAGCCTGTCCACTAAGTTCATCTTCAACTGGCCAACATCAGGAGGGTTCCGGGAGGGTCTCAAGCCATACATCTCCTGGAGGAATGTCTCAGCTGGTCGAGAGGCCAAAAAATTTTCAGAGAGATGCACTCGAGGCTCAAAGGGCAAAGGAGAAGGGCAAGGTGACTGAGATGGTGAATTTGGTGGTGTGGAAGGGATAGCCAGGGCTTTAGGGAGAGGCTGGAGGAGGGGGTTCTCTGAAACTGGGCTGTGGTACACTTTGGCAGAGATGCCTCGCTCTTGTAGAAGTTTGGCCAAGCTCCTGGTGCTACTGAAGGTTGTAGTGGAATCTCGTCGGTTGGTGATGGACTCACCAATGCTGAGTCTATAGGACAAGGCAGGAGAATTTATAGCCGTGTTGGATGAACTGCTACCACTACTTCCACAGGATAATGAAGGGAACCCAGAGCTTTAAAAACAAAGTGGGAGAGAGTGTTTAAGAATAAAAAGCAAGCCCTAAGCCAGCATCTAAGGTAATTGTAGTAGTTATTCTTGGTAGACATAAAGTAATAGGCAGCTCTGCCCTATGCCTTTCTACCTTTGGATGTTTTAACCTGTATTCTTTCTTTGTAATACGGTAGCCACAAGCATAACTACTTGCTGTGAGTTCTGTGAGACCTTCTAGCAAATTACTGAACCTGAAAGTGGTTTTGGGAACCTTCTGCACTTGCAGTGTTGTCAGAAGTGAAGGTGAGCTTGTGCAGAGGGCTAGTCCTATAAATCTTGCAGTTTGGCTAACTCTGGGTGTCTAGCCCCAGCTGGGTTATTTATTAGTTGTCTTGCCTAGGACCAGTCGCCTCAACCTTCCACACGTGGGTTTACTTTACACAATACATACTCACTTGCCCTGCCTACTTCAAAGAGTTACAATAATCAAATGAGAAAATACAGTGTGAAAATATTCTAAAGACACATGATCACAGAACATTAATTAACAAGCTGGAAATTAAAATAAAGGTAATTTTTAAAAGAAATTCATGAAAATATACCTGAGGAAAGAAGTGAGACCCCAGATTTCCCTGGGACTCTTACCTGGGGGTAACCTGAGTGATGTCAGAGGGATGTAATATTCTACAGGTGGTGAAAGTGAATGTTGAGTTTGTGCATGACAGGCACTTTCCTGGGTTGGCAGTTGCAACTAAAGTAGATTTTAGGGAGCAAATACAAGATTGAAAGACTAGATTAATAATGTAAAAAGCTCATCATTATTTATTAATAATACAGCATTTATCAAGTACCTTTTGTATTAAAAATCCCTAAATCTGGAAATGAAATAAATATACATAAAGATTGTACTAGTATCAATTAGTATAAAGGTGAATCCAATACTTTAAAACTGTAAAGCAAAAGGCATAAACAAAGCTTAGAAATAAGAAAAGAAAACTGAAAAAAATACATTTTAAAAATCAAGATCTAGTTATCCAAATGATTCAGCCAAATTTATCCACTCTGGTAGTTCTCAAAGTGTGGTCTGCAGACTCTGTGGGAGTCCACAGGTCAAAGCAACTTTCACAGTAATGTTAACACAGAGGCCTTTTTTTTTTTTTGACAGGGTTGACATTTGCACTGCTGGTACAGAAGGAATGGAAGGCAAAACTGCTGGCTCCTCAGCACATATCAAGGCAACATCACCAAGTTATACCAGTCTTCTTCACTGTTACACACTTGGTATTTTTAAAAAAGCCATATTAAGAATGTCCTTGAAGTAGCAGTAAAAATTATCTATTACATCTTGAACCTTGCTTGGCCCTTGAATCTTTTTCCTATTCTGTGTGATGAAGTGGGAAGGTTGCATTAAGCACTCTTGCTGCACTCTGAGATACAGTGGTTATCTAGAAGAAAACACTTGTGCAACTGATTTGAAATTTTGTCATGGAATACCATTTTTACTTGAAAGAACAACAGTTGTTATTCAGATTTGGGTATAAGACAGACATGTTAAAAATGAATGAAGTGAGCCTGTCCCTTCATGAAAAACAGCTAACAAAATGTGAGCTTTCAAGAAAAAGTTAGTTTTGGAAAACTTGTATCCACCACTAAAAGCATGTACATCTTTAAAGACTTTTGTGATGAGATAGGTGGTGATATTATAATTTTAATATTTATATATAAAAAATTCATCAACATTTGGAAAATCTGCATAACTCCATGAACCAATCAATATTTTCTAAATGACCAATGCATGATGTTAAAAATCAAGCATGAATGAAAGATACTTTCAAAACGTAGGATACAACCAATGCATTTTATTTTATTTTATATTTATTTATTTTTTTAGTAGAGACAGGGTTTCACCATGTTGCCCAGGCTGGTCTTCAACTCCTGACCTCAGGTGATCCGCCTGCTTTGGTCTCCCAAAGTGCTGGGGTTACAGGTGTGAGCTACCATACCTGGCCTGATCAATGCATTTTAATGTTAACAAAGTAACAAAAAGTTAATTGTTATGGTTTCAGATCTCACACTGCTACAACTGTTCAAGAAATTACTACTTACCAAGTTTTAGTGTAATATCAAAGAGTATCTACATAATCTGAAAAGACTATTAAAACACTCTTTCCTATTCCAATTGCATGTTTGTCCCTGTCTGCATTTCCTTCACATTGTTCAACCAGAACAACATATTGCAATAGATTGAATGTAGAAGCTGCTAATGACAATGAAGCTATTTTGTATTAAGTCAAAAATTAGAGACCTGCACATATGCCAAAACTTTTTCTCACTATGTAAAAAAATAACTATTTTTCATAAAACATATTTGTGTAACACAATTATTTTAAGTGAGTTAATACATATTTTTATAATTTCTCAGTTTTGATTTATGATATGTTAAATGTCAATAGATATAACCTACACAGATAGGCAATCTGGAATTCCCAATTTTTTTTTTTTTTTTTGAGATGGAGTCACCCAGGCTGGAGTGCAATGGCACAGTCTCAGCTCACTGCAACCTCCGCCTTCTGGGTTCAAGTGATTCTCCTGCCTCAGCCTCCGAGTAGCTGGGAATACAGGCGCCTGCCACCACGCCCGGCTAATTTTTGTATTTTTAGTAGAGACGGGGTTTCATCATGTTGGCCAAGCTGGTCTTGAACTCCTGACCTTGTGATCCACCCGCCTTAGCCTCCCAAAGTGCTGGGATTACAGGCATGAGTTACCGCACCCAGCCCTCAATGATTTTTTAAGAGTGTAAAGAGGTCCTGGGCCCAAAAGGTTTGTGAACCACTGACTTGAATTCATCTAGCTCTCTACCCAATCTACTAATGCAGGCTGGCTAAGATAAAGTGGAGAGAATTAGGAATGCCACTAACGCTATAGATTTTCATTATCTGACATCCAAGATTGAGTACCCTCCAGTGAGCAGAGGTAGCCAGCTGACCATCTAGTAAGTCAGAATGCAAACTATTTCTGGTTACTATACCATATTCAACCAGACACTCTTCTCACCTGTAACTGGTCCACCAGCTGAAGTAATGGGTGGTAGGAAGATCCCTGTTACTGGCTCGGATGTTGAAAGTTTCTCTTCCACTTGAAGAGGTTGCTGAACCTGAAAAGTAATGCCCTCCTCTTCATCCTCTTCTAAATCTGAGATGTGATAAATGGCATCCCTGGGCAACTGGGTAAAGCCTTTCGTAATGACACCTGGTCGTGGATCAAAGATGGTTCCCAAATTTGGTTGAGCAAGCTGCTGCCACTGATACAGAGTTTGTGATCCTGAATATGCAAGACAAAGGAGGGGTAAAAGGCATGTTTTACATTTCCCACAAATCTAACAGAAGCTACAATTATATGTCTAATAACAATAATGACAGCAATACAACTATTTATTTGGTGTTAATAATTTGGAAAAGCTGCAAATTAAATTGTTCAGTGGAAGATGACAAGATGTCGAAGGTATGAGTAATAATCTATTTTAATAGATAACTTTGAGAAGGACATCTAACGGGGTAAAAAAAAACACACACACACACAAAAACCAACAACCAAAAAGACACCCTTAATAGGAAAGGAGCTTAGCTACTGAGGCAGTGATGGAAGATATGTGCCTAAGAGGTGGGCTGTATTTTCCCAGATGACAAAAAAGTCAATACTCCCCCAGCCTGGAACTATGCCTATGAAGTCGAAAGTCAAAAGCCAGGCTCCCAGGGAGAATAGGAAAATGAAGATAATGAAAAAGAGGATACATCCTCTGGTTCAAGGCTAGAACTCTGGTGAATGATCATCCCAAGTAATTGCACCACATGCAATTGTCCAGTTATGTCACTGTAGTCCTTTCATCCTAAAAATGGCAACTCCTACAAATACCTGCACTGATCATTAACGAATAAAACTAAGTCATAAAATCTTTGAGTTTGAGGGGTCTTTATAGGTTACGTACTCAAAATTTAATGCAGAAAACTCTTTTAGGATAATATCAGAGAATCATTCAATGATTGTCATTATTCCATAAAAGGAAGGAATTTATTTTGAATTCAAGTCCTTTCTTAGGAGAGAATAGAAACTGAGCTGAAAAAAGGAAACACACACACACACACACACCCACCCCTCTACATCAATTATACTTTTGGGTAAAAAACTCTTTTGAAAAGGAAGGTGGAGCTGAATTATTACCTCTAGATCATTATCATTTATCTTATCTTATTTATCTAACCATGGAAACTGCTGTCGATGATATTCCTTAGCAAAGGACAGAAAAAGATTACTCCTCCTCCCCATTCACGTTTATATTAAAAAACATCAGCAAAAGAGAACTGATGGCTGATAATTCAGAGAACGCAATTGTCTTCATTCATTAATTTTCCAGAAAGTACAACAATGACTTGTCACCCAAACAGCAAGATTAAGGTATAAAAAAGATCATCTGCACATAATGTTCCTATAATTAAAACACAAATCTCAATTCCAGGGAAAGGAACTTCCAATAAGCCATGTGGCTTAGAAAGGGCCCATACTGATTTATTACCTTCAAGGGGCTTGACAATCTGTAATTTTTCTGGCATAAAACCCCGAAGGCAACTGGCACTGCTGAGGTCTGTGATCTCTGACTGGTTGGTGCAGAGAGAGGCAAAGCTCTCTGTTGGGGTCACAGAACCACTAACTCCTTCCTTCTGGTCAGCCAGAACCTGGATCTTCCGCTGCCATTCTTCAGCAAAGAACTGCTTCTCACTTAAATAGTTCTGTCGACGCAAGCTAAGGCGATGCAGTGCTGTAGCCAAATCACTATCTCCAGAGGGTCCTGGTTGGCCCATCTTCTGGGAGTTCCTATAGGAAAATCACATTCACTGATTAGATCTTGAGGATCATCAGAATGACCCAGATCTCTCCTTTCTACAGTGGTAAGCATTCAAGAGACTGATCTTAAAAACATGGTATTTTCCTAGATACCTGGAATATAGAAATAACAACAACACACCAAAATCACTAATAATATCATTTTTACAGATCATTTCAAATAACTTGAGAGGCAAGATAATACTTCAGTGATATTCTGTGTTTTCTGAATTTTCTATTTAATTTATGAAACTACACATTCAACCATCTATAAGTTCGTAGTAGGTGGTCACAAAAATAAACATTATATTTCGCTGAATCTGTATCATGGATTGCAAGAGGTACCATTATTTTATGTATAATGAAGAAGGAAAAAAGTGCTACCCATTAAACTAAGGCATATTATTAGTTACAAAACGTAACAATTTAAAAAATATTAAAATATGAAAAAAATTTGCTTTGGGCCACAGAATCACCCATCAACACTGAAGAACACTGAAAAGAAAACCACAAAACTTGTGTATAACACTCCATTTTATAGTTCTCTGATGCCCATTTTTTCAACACTTTTGAAATTGGAAGCTATCTTATAATTGATACCAAATGGAAGAGTAGCAAGCCGAGTTGTGGTACTCTGGGCTACTTGTGTATAAATCCACATAGATGTGTTTCAGATCTTCTCCCAAGATAATTGTGTAACAGTGAGGCAGCAGGACACAAAGCTACTATGGATGCAGAACACTGCCCAGGACAGACCAGGCAATGCAACTGAAGTCTAGTGTGATGAATTTCTACATAAGGAAACATTTCCTTCTGGTACCAAATACCTATCTTTCAAAGGCTTTCTGCTCACTTTTCAGTAAAGTTGTTTACCTTCTAGTTATATAGAATTCAACGTATTAAATTAATAAAAAGAATGAAAACAAATCCAAGTTTAAGCAGAAAATTGACAGCACCTTGATGGTCCTCAAGATGTATTCAAACTTACATTTATCCTAAAAATCAGCAAAGTGGTTGAGATTATGAGCATGGATTATGAGAAGATGTCATCTGATGTATTCATGCTAGTGACCAAACAGATTCAAACAAATTTGACTTTGGCATGATCTATGTCACAAATAATGATACAGGGCAGCATAAGTGAATAAAAACTGACAGTTCCAGAACCTTCTTGGGACAGTACGGAGTAATGCTGGAATTTGTGTATGTCAATCTGGTGAGTCAATGGGAAAAGAAATGTGGAATCACTGTCATCGTCTGTTTCTTACCCTGCAACCTCCTCGGAGCTGCTCCCCTGGTTGAGGAGTGATTTGTCCTCTGTTTGCTGTAAACCAGACTCAAAAGGTTTTGCTGTCATGATGACACTTGAACGGTTGGAGCCTGGAATGGGTAACAGAGCTGGGAACGAGACAGAGCGGCCCTGTGTGTCATTGGCAATCCTGACGGTATCAAATACCCGTTTCTGTTGGGCTCTGTCAAAAAGGAAGTGTTCATTATTATCACTGCCAGCCACTAGAGCATCTAGAGAAGAGACATGTATATGCAGTCCATCAGAAATAAAGCCACCCTGAGGAGCTTCTATAGTTTAGGAGAGATCATCAGAAAATAAGCTTTCAAACAAGAGAACTCTCTCACAAATGAGGACACTGTGAGGAAAACACTGAATAGTAAGCAAATTACTACTGAATCTCATAATACTTAACACTTTGGATTCTGGCTTCAATTTCTATTCCAGTGATTGAGTAACAACACATGTGATCTCTACTTACTTTTGTTTAAAGAGAGAAGATTCCTCATCCAAACTCAGCTTTTTACGCATAGTCCCCTCAATTTCAGCTGCCAAAGATTCCTAAGAAAAAGAGTTTGAGATTTCTAAAGTGATTGTTGCCCTTAAATTAATTAACAGAGTCTCTACAACCCTATACTTTTGGTGTTACAATAAAATACAAGGAAATAGTCAAGGCTAACATTCAGGGGAAAAAAGACATTCTGGAAGTAGAACTTTTAAATAAGAACCAACTACATTTTCATGATTTGTTCAAATAGGAAAGGGGTGAAAAAAGCTAATATGATATATAGAAAATATACGTGCAGACACACAAAAAACAAAAGGTCTAAAAGGCCATAAACCCAGTGTTAACAGTGATTCTGTGGAGGGTGAAATTTAAAGGAATTTAACAACTTCTTTTTGCTTTTTTGTAATTTGTAGCTTTTCTATAATGAACACGTATAGCTTTTATAATATTAAAAAGTCATTTTGAAAAACAAGCAAGCTTCCTCTTCCCCTGATCAGGGATGAGGACTAAACCCAGTGTTGATATCGATTCTGTGGAGGGTAGGATTTAATGCATACCTATACCTACACTACATATATATATATACACACACACACATATATACATATGTAGTGTAGGTATAGGTATGAAATACATATATTTCCTAGTTTTATCTGCTGAGAGGGTCTAGAAGCCAGGATACTCTAGTGGCAATCAATGGGCACAATTAGCACCCAGATCTTGGATTTGAAATACCATTCTTCAATAAAAGTAACCAGAGCTCTTTGGAGAAATGGCTGATGCCAGGGACAAAAAGTACAAAAAGTGCAAGATGAGCTTAAAGGGGATCCTACTGGCCATATCTAGGACAATCTGAATATCAAAATAGATATTAATAATTATGGCTTGTAATCTAGTGAATAAAATAGAAATCCGTGAGTCCATGACATACCTAAATGAAAAAATGAACAAATAAATGGAACAGAAATGCACTAATTTATAAAAGAAAAATGTCAATTAATAAATGTTGAAAAAATGATGGAATCTGAAAATCACCATTTGGCAGTCATTATCATAATAACTGTCAGATAAGAACTATCAATAGATGCCAAAACTAGTGGGTAATAGTTTGATGAGGAACAGGACACTTAGTCTCAAAGTATCTCTCATTAAATGTTTACTTTGATCACTTGGTTGGGGAAGTATCTGCCAATTTCCATCACTATACGGTGAATTAGTGTTAATTTAATTAACTATTAATTATTATTGACTTTACAGTAGAAAAAACCAGCAAATTACCTTAACCAAGAGATCAGAGTTAATCAACAACACTTGTAATGGGCTAAACATACATTATGCACCTCTTGACAGGATGCTCTGAGAATACGGCATCATTTCTGCCAAGAATGCATTATCGGAATCTAATCATGAGGATGCATCAGACAAACCTAAACTGAGGACATCCTACAAAGGTCATGAAAGAGAAATAAAGACAGAAGAACTGTTCCAGATGGAAACAACAAAATGCATTGTATCCTTTAAAGGACATTAGTGAGACAACTGGCAAAAATCTGAATGGGCTCAGTGGGTTTGATGATAATACTGTATCAACATTAACTTCCTGATGCTGATGGTTGTAGTGTGTTTATGTAAGACGCTGTCCTTAAGAGTGTCCAAATGTCCTTGTTTTTAGTAAATACACACTTAAGTACTATGGGGTAATAAGGTATACCACCAAGTTACTGTTAAAATAGCCCGGGGGAAAAAAAGAGAAAGAGAGATTGAATGATATGCCAAAAGCAGTAATATGTTTAAAAACTGAAGAATCGATGTGAGGGATATACAAGAGTTCTTTATACTATTCTTGGAACTTTATTCTAAGATTAAAATTATTCCAAACTTAAAAAACAAAATCATGCCTCCCTAATTTTAAGAAAATCAACTAAAATTTATAGTTTTAGTCTTTTAAAAAAGTTCATAGGGTTGCACAGAAGTGTTTAAAAATCAGATTGTTAAAATAACTCTTCGAACCAACATTACAAATTCTAACATAAACTCAGAAGTTTTTATGAATTTTTTTAATCCAAAAAATAGTGTTTATAAATGAATTAAACAAAGATGAATCCTGTTCTCATGAAGCTTACATTCTAACAAGTTAAAAATGTCAGGAGACTCAAGATTTATTGAAAGAGGTTTTAGATATTCAAAGCGCCATTTAAGTAAATGGCAGGTGGTGGGTCTAGGGTAGGATGACCCAAGTTTAACTAGTTCTAATATACACAGTCCTAAAGTTAATTTCCTTAGGGCTCATCTTACACATCATTGATTTAATATATCTGGAAAGTCACCTGTTAGAATAAATAAGAGTATTAAGGAAGATGTCAATATACAAATTAGGGCCTAAATCAATAATTGGAGTCCAGAAACAAGGACAAACCATATTATCTCTTCTCAAGATGCTTTATACCATCATAAGTCATATCACTTTTAGGACAAACTAATCTTAAACAAATTTATTTAAATATATAGCATCTTTCTTAGTTGCTTACCCCAGTAAAAGCTCCATATGATTGGGAGAAGTAGAGATGAGCAGCAGGGCCAGATCTACTACGAAGTTCCTTTATTTCTTCTTGGGATTCATGTAACATTCCTAGACACTCCATATTTCTGTCCTGTAACTCGTGCAGCTAAAAAAAGGAAGAATGATACTATATTTTATTGCCTTCCCAAAGCAACACTAGGGAAAAAACTCCCAAAACCTTTTGCAATAAGTATTAATTTTATCCAGATGGCTAGCTAACTTTATGAATATCATTTCAATACAAAGACTCTAAAACAAACTAAGTAAAGAGTATATTTGGAGCTACCAGAATTAAGGAGGAGTGTCTTGGCCAAAATTACACATAAATGTGACTTCCTAAAAGTCTGAAATTTAGCTGAGACTACCAGAACTGTCAATTTAATATTGAATCTTCATACCCTAGCAGAGGAAGCACACCAGCTATAGCCAAGTTAGGTTTAGTATAATATTAATCTTTTTTTTTTTTGTAATAGAGATGGGGTTTCTCCATGTTGGCCAGGCTGGTCTTGAACTCCTGACCTCGGGTGATCCGCCCGGCCAATATTAATCTTTTTTTAAGAAACAACACTCTGAAGTCTGTGACATGATCAAGAGTCTACAAAGTATTATATATGATGTCAGGGTGCTCAATTCTCCTAAACAAGTAGTTTCCCCACCTTGTTTCAGAACCTTCTTTACAACTAGATATACAAATCTGGTAAAAGAGTACATAATTTTCAGAGTATATTTTAACTATAATATTTCTTCAAGTGTAGTATATGCCCCAGATTGTCAGAATCAACAGGGTTGAAGATGCTTATTAAAAATGCAGATTCTAGGCTCTCACTCCAGACAACTTGAAGTAGAAGCTCCTGGGACGGTGCCTGGAAACCTCCATTTAAAACTTGCTCTCCCAAGTGATTCTTTCCCCATCTCTCCTACAAGGTGTCACTCTATGGCCCAGGGTTGAGTGCAGTGGTGTGATCATGGCTCACTGCAGCTTCGATCTGCTGGGCTTAAGTGATCCTTCTACCTCAACCTCTTAAGTAGTGGGGACCACAGGTGTGCGCCAGTAAACCTAGCTAATTTTTTGACTTTTTGGAAAGATGAGGTCTCCTTATGTTTTACAGGCTGGTCTCAAATTCCTGGGCTCAAGCCATCCCCCCAGCTTGGCCTCCCAAAGTGCTGGGATTATAGGCATGAGCTAGTGTGCCTGGCCTCAGGGGATACTAATGCATGCTAAAGAATCACCAAGTTATATCTAACATATACAATTTTATGTAGATAGAAAGTAAGAGATTTTTCCTACTTCTCCTGACACACCTGCAAAAACAACTATTACTAGAAATTATCTTATTTTAAAAACTGTTGAGCTAGTTAAGGTCGACTGGTAAAAGAGTCATACACTATTAATGAATCTTATAAAGTTGAGGTTTTCTCTATTAATCAGGAAGGATGTTGCCATGTTACCAGTTTTAGAGAAAGGACTTTTAAAATGCTTTATTCTTTGTTTTTGAGATGAAGTCTTGCTCTGCTGCCCAGGCTGGAATGCAGTGGGGCATCTCGGCTCACTGCAATCTCTACCTCCCAGGTTTCAGTAATTCTCCTGCCTCAGCCTCCTGGGTAGCTGAAATTACAGCGCTTGCCACCAATCCTGGATAATTTTTGTGTTTTAATAGAGATGGGGTTTCACCATGTTGGCCAGGCTGGTCTTGAACTCCTGACCTGAGGTGATCCACCCACCTTGGCCACCCAAAGTGTTGGGATTACAGGCATGAGCCACAGGGCCCAGCCAAAATGCTTTACTTCTTAGATCTCATAATTTCATCTTAACTTCTGTTGTTGCTTTTTAAATCTGGTAATTCCCCTTTAATAATTCTTATTCATGAAGATGAAAGAAACTAGCTATTCTTTCCCCTCCTGATTTACACAAGATAAATATTTCATTACCTCCATCGTCAGTTGTCTTTGGGCATCTTTGGAAGCTTGCAGGTGAAGTCTTAGTTCTTCCTTCTCAATCACATGCTAACAACATATTAAAAGAGAAATGTGAAGCCTTTCCAAATAAAATATAGCTATTTTCTTTCTTGTAAAGACATCTGAAGAATTTCTCTCTGGGTATCACCTTAAAGCCTACAAAAACCTAATGTTTCAAAAGCTAAATAAGAGCAATAAAATGGGCAGAATACAAAATCTATCAAGGTGTTCAGAGGACAATGAGCATGAGTCAATAATTTACACCATTTTCTGAGGAAGCTCTAACCCCATTTTACAAAGAGAAATAGTGACTTGAAAGTACTTATTCATGACGTATGATGTAAAGAAGATTAAAACAGTGATCAGATTATGGCATTTTAAAAGGGCAGGGACCATGTTTATTTTGCTTATTGTATCTAGCACTTAGCATGGTGCAAGATACTATGTCAGGGCTTAACAAATATCTGTTGAATGAATAAATAAGCCTACTTCTTTAAGTTTATGCTGAAGATCTACAATCTGCGACAAAAGAGAAGAAATCTCTTCTTGGTATCGAATCAGCTCGTCACTCTTCCCTGACAATTCTTCAGTCATTCTGGACATCTGAGCATTTGTCTCACCTTGGAAGCAAAAAAAAAAAAAAAAAAAAAAAAAAAATTAAAAAATTAAAAAATTAATATAAATGGAGAGCAGGAGTTGACAAACTATGACTTGTGAGCTGAATCTTGTTTTATAACAAGCAGTGGACTGTCATGAATAGAGTTTTCTTTAACATAAAAAAATAAACCCAGAGAAACCAATAGAGAATAAAGGTTCTTCTGAAATAGGCTAATGCTGGGATTTGAATAGGAGACAATGAAGCTAAAAAGAGAGATGACCTGTAAAGGCAAGCAGGCTAAAGGTTTTGCTTCAATTTTTTTTTCTTTATGAAAATGATATTTGCTCAATCTTTTTCTTTATGAAGGAAAGCAGGCTGAAAGGTGATCAAGTGAAGAGGTAATCTCATTCACTTATTTGAGAACTCTTTAGAGACATAAAATCCCAAGAGCAATGAAAATTAATCTTTACAAATCTAACAAAGGAACATTTCCAGAATGGAACAGTCACAAACTATAACACAATGTGATAAAGCCATGGAAATGCTTCTGTAGGAGAGAGACTTTCTGGGATACCCGGCAACTGGGTAAAACCTCTAGAGCAATTCTTATAGCCTGGGCTTCTTACCTGCACATGAAATAGAGCCTCTAGAATTCCATTGGGAATTTACTCATTCTTTATTTCATATGAAAAATGTGATATGTAAACACAAGCAGAAAAACTACTTCTCAGTGTCATATAAAACTATTTTAAAATTGATAGCCTCTAATATTTCAAAGGATGGTGACACAGAGGCAGGAGAGCTGGATCTGAGCTCTTGAGCAAGTCATTTCCTGTATTTTAAAGTGTAAAAGGTGGGTAATGGATTCATGGTGGAGGAGAAAATTCAATTTACACTCCTTCTTGTTCTCTAATATTCTGCTATTCTAAGGTATCACATTTTGAAGCCCACAGCCCAATTGATGTGATATTATTATATCATTGTGTCAAGTTAAGAGGCTATATACAGTAGTCCCTTCTTATCTGTGGGGGATACATTCCAGGACCTGAAGTGGATATGTGCACTATTACAGACAGTACTGAACTCTGTACTATATATATTATGTGTTTTCCTACATATACCTACGATAAAGCTTAATTTATAAGTTAGGCACAGTAAGAGATTAATAACTATAAATAAAACAATTATAACAATATACCAGCACCATTACTTTTATGCTTTGGGGTTATTAGTAAGTAGCATAAGGGTTACCTGAACACAAACACTGCAATACTGCGATAGTTGACCTGGTAACTGATGGTTACTAAGTGACTGACAGGCAGGTAGCATATACTGAGTGCAGATGTTGGACAAATGGATGATTCACCTCCCGGGAAGGATGGAGTAGGATGGCACAACATTTCATCATGCTACTCAGAATGTCTCATGATTTAAAACTCATGAATTATTTATTTCTGGAATGTCTTACTTAATATTTTCAGACTGCAGTTGGCCATGGTAAACAGAAACCATGAGAAGTGAAATTGCAGGTAAGGGACAACTGTTGTATTTATGGAGAAATTAAATATCTTTCTCCAGTGAAGCCAATCTTTTTCCAACTGATTTGTTTAAAAAAAAAACTAGTTAACATTATCTCAAACTAAAACATATTCCTTTAAAGAAACATAACTAGCACTTAATACTCATTGATTGTAGGTTTTATGCCATCATTTAAGTCCTCGCTCTGCCACTTATCAGTTTTCTGACTTTGGAAAATCATCTTCCTCTATAGGACTGTTTCCTCATCAACAATATGACAGCTTTGGTTCCTTTCACTCTAACATGCTATAACTTAATGAAACACAGGTCTTTAATGATACTTGCAATTTGAAACAAATGTATTTCTTAAAAATACATACGGTATCTTATTTAGGGCTGTAGGCTCAATGTGATATTTTAAGATTTTCAGTAATCATCTAAAATTGTTTCTTGAGATGCTTCTACTAAAACCGGTGATCTAACTTCAAAGGTAGAGACATCCCACCAAAGAATTGTCCAAAACGTACAAAAGAGAATATGTGAATACTCACGAAGTTCTTTAACACAGTCACTGACAAGCTGTTGTTCCTTTTCTTCATAGGTAACAGTTTCTGACTTTATGTGACAAGCCTTCAAGAAAAAAATCAGTATGTGACAATACCTGTAGTGATTTTATAGAAATAACTACAAAAACCTTTAATTCTCATTTGAAGACTAAAGTTCATCAATTACAAAGGAAAAAATCCAACCACCTGTTCATATGTCTCTACCTGGCTAATCCCTGGCCTTGGCTAAAATGGTCCTTGCTTAAGTAGGACTTCCTTGATGCCCATACTATACATGTTCACAGAACCTTGTAATTTTCTGACATAATTCTTAGCACAGTTGTAACTACTTAGTTACCTGTGTAAACGCTGCAAGATAAATTTTCTATCCTGTGACTTTCTCTATTGTACTGTCAACTAGCTACTATCCACTTTTCAGTGGGATCTAAGAACAATGGAAGGCAAGGAAAATACAGCTCCTTGTCCATGACTCTCTAATTGGAATGTCAATAGCAAACCCTTATGCCATATTTAACCTCAATACTACCTGGACCTGAACTTTATAGCCTTTAAGGTAAAGGAAAATGGGAATTGGGTTGAATGTACCTTGGATCGAAGAGCCATATTCTCTTCTTCCAGTTCCTTGAGCTTTTCTTGCAGCATTTCCAACTGCAGCAACCCTTGAGATAAGTTAAAAGACTCATTGAACCGAAGAGGTGTAGAACAGCTGGAATCAGTTTCACTTTCTTCAGAAGCAATGGAGACGATTCGAAGTAACTCATCTTTCTTGGATAGCTCATGCTGCAGCTGATTAACCTGTCCATATAAAATGCTTGATTTTCATGTTCTTCATTTTGCATTATTTACATGCACTACAGTTTCTAATTCATGGGACAATTATTTTTCATCATAAAATCAGCTGCTAGGTTTTATAGACTAATACAAGTACTAAAAAGAGAATAACAAATCCCAGATACCTCCTAAATTACAATTTTAGAGCATTAATTCAATAGTACAGCTTTTTTCTATCCTAGGTGAGAAGAAAAGCCAATTTTCATATTGTATATATGAGAAGAATATATAGGAGAAAATTTCACCTAAGATAATGATATACTCATAGTTGAAAACACAACAAAACTGAAGAACCTTCAAAGTATCAGAATAGATCCCTACTTCAAATTCTTATCATAAGGGCTTATAATTTTCAGATCTATATCACTGTGCATGTCTTCCTAGGAATACTGATTTTAGTTCTAGGAACAAATAGTTTCAACCTAAAGGCTCAAATGTTCATCCATAATGCATTCATAAAATACAAATGAAACCAGATAAAAATAACAAATTACAGAAAATTTGAAATGTAACCATTCAAGTTAATAATAAATCAGTTCTCACTACAGATGTTTATTGCTATGGAATAAACATATTTTCAAAGTTTCTTTTTCCTTTCTTCCTTTGTTTGGTTTTTGAATAAAGATACCAACATACTTGGGTATCTATTTTCTAAAAATTTCAGATAAGATAACATACGAAGTCTACACAAAAGGGTATGGATAGTTTTCATATCTAAGCAGGGTGCCACAGGTATTACAGATACATAATATAAGCTTTAATTTGATCAAGGTAGTCACATGAGTTCTCCTCTGTAATATTAACATTTAATTTCTCTACTGATTAGCTTAATGGTCACCAACAAAGTCAACAAGTACTGGTGTTGTTTATCTATTGCCATCATTTCAAGGACACCTAGGAAAATAAATTTATCCATTGCAAAAACCTAATTATTTTGTGCTGCAGACGTGTGATCAAAGGCTTACTTGATCAAAGGCTTGTCCCAATTGTTCCTCCAGGGATTCATTCTGCTCAGATAAGACATGGTTCCTCTTTAAGAGAGCTTGTCCAATTCGAGCAGCGAGTTCCAGATCACGATCCCTCTGTTAAAATATCAAATACACCTTTTCTTTGAGTATAAACAAGATTAAATGACAAGTCAGAAATTTTGCAGTCAGTTTTGTTAAAATCAAAAGCAATGTCCTAGAAAGCATCAATATTCATTTTAATGCCCAGATACTACAAATAAGCACAGGGTCTGGCACATAGGTAATGCTTTAAAATGTTGGTCAAGTGGAAGACCACCATTGTTCTAAATGTAAGAGGAATCTCTTTTCTTGATATCAAGTGAGATTTATTATCATCCTAGTAAATTAAGAGTCTAGCAACCCAAACTTTAAAATTACAATTTTGGGGAATTGGAAAATCAACATAGTCTTTAAAAATGAGGATGGGGCCTGTATAGTAAAAGCCCAACAAATATTTGTTGAATGTATTTGCATATCAAGCATTGTAATGATACAGAATTAGGTATTTAAGATATGGATCAGGTAGGCACGTAAAAAAGAGTTCCATTCAGGGCAAAGCTTATGTGCATTCAGCAGCTTAGAGGAAAGTGCAGCCAAGAGCTCCGTGGTCAGCTTGTTCAAGAATGATGATATGAAATAAAATAGGAGATAAAAGACTGGAAATTTTGAGGCCACAGGAGTCTGCCTAAAGTACAGAAAAGAAAGAAGTCTAAAGAAGCTGGTGGCAATGATGCCGGGAAGTGTGTAGAAAAGTCAAGAAACAGGCTTCCACGCAGAGTTATTATTTTTGGGCAGATAGTGATATTTAGCAAGGGCATAAGAATTCCATCTGTGTGGCAATGGTGAAGACTATATTCTGTAGGACAGAAAACTGTCAATATATGTCTCACTGCCTTGTATATGATCTGCTTATAGTAATTATTATATAAATAAAATTAAGCTTCTATTTTTTCTCTCCATAGGCATATGAAAATGGAGGGATTAGCTCCACATTTTTAAGGCTCCTTTTAAATATACGCTACGTGGCAAACACAGAAGTCATTCTGGAGAGCTGGGGGAAGAGGGGAGAAGGATATATTAGAGAAAGACTGTCTTCCGTAAGATCAACTGAAACAGTACAAAGGGAGCCCTCTATTGATCGCCAACTAGAGGAGATACGCTATACGTATTAAAAATGCCAGAGACAAAGTAAGCTCAAATAAGAGCTCAAACTAAAAGTAAAAAGGGGAGATGCTCCAAACTGCAGATATTGATTTGCAATGATATTGCTTTTTGAATGGGCAGCTCTGCTGTAGGGTATGTAACAGCAGGGGTTATTTTAAAACAGTTTTTTTTTTTTTTTAAAAGATTAACGCTTTTCTAGGAAGGGGAGGCCAGCCAACACCATTAAATAAATAATTAAATATAAATCCTCTATAGCTTCACAACAACAAGCTTCAGGAACCATTCTACTTTGAAATGTCAGTTGTTCCGGCCGTAACAACCTTATACAAAATAACCCAGAGCACATACATCATCATTTTCCATTTGATATACAAATTTGATAGATTCCAAATGATCCTCAAGTTTTACCTTTTTGTACTGGAGAAAGAAAAGATATTCCTACCTCTGCCAGGAGATGTGTAACCATGTCGATGTCATTGTAAGTTTTGGTCATCTGCTCCACCCTGTCTGTGCCTAGAACTAATATAGTTAAAAACAACTATTTATAGGCTTTAGCAATAATGGAAAAACTTAAATATTAATAAGAATTGAGAGATAACAACAACAAAAACCCCAGGCTTTTACAAAAAGTCATTCAGGAGAATAAAAATATATGTGAAAAAAAGAAATATTTCATGTATTAGACACTCAAGAAATAGACCAATCATTACAAAGTGTGTATCATACAATAATTAAGAAAGTATCAAATGATCACAAGGTAGTCACATCTTGACTATCTCCCTCCTCCTCCGCCCAGGAAGTTTGGGCCACCCACTTATAAGAATGTTGGCTAGGAAAATGGATTAAGTTACTGATTGCTTTATAGTCTAATCTAAATTAAAGTTACTAAAGGGTATTAGTGAGGGCTTATGCTGTTGTAAAGGAATTTAACTGGAATTCTGCTGTGATTACCTTAACCATCTATGATCATCTACCATGTGAGCTAACGTAAACAAGGAACAGGACTTGTAGGACTTTTTCTGGTTCTGCTATGAACCGTAATTCCTTTATGCTTAATTAAAAACCCTTTATCTGTACATTTCTCCATCGAAGTCTCAGCTATAAAATAAATTGTATGCTACATTATTAGTTGCATAATTCAAGTCCAGTATTTCTGTATTTCCCAAGTTCAGTAACTGTCTATGTACCTGGATAATTTAGCTCAAAAGAGAAGAGCAAATATGACTCCAATGATTCCAGTCACACCAAACAGTATCTTAAAGTTAATAACGCATAACAAAAAGGGCTCCTTTGACTTTGAACATGATATGTTACTGTGGCACATAAATCTGTGTTTGACTGAGACTGCTTTTATTATAACTAGTTTGCCCTGAAGTGTGAAAAGGACAAGGGCTTTGGAGTAGAAAAGCTGAATTCATGAATTTTAGTGAGCTGGAACAAGTCACTTAACCCTTCTGAGATTCAGATAGTAAACATGGAGGCAATAACGTATCTCATGAGGTTATTAAGAGGATCAAATATGATAATCTGCTGAGCAATAAAGTATTCGGTAAATTGCTAAGTATCATAGAACTGTTTATAGTTACTACTCCTCAAACAGAACTGGTAGGTATGAAATGATCCTGAGTTTAAATTATCTGAGTTGGCCATCATTTGTAGTTCCTTAGTCCCATCTTAATACATCATGGTATCCAAAAGACTGAGTATGTAAGGGATATCATTAGGTATGTTTTACTTTTATCTGAGCTTTTTATTTTCTCCCTAGCACCACTGACTAAAATGAATCTGTGAATTACCTATAGCTTAATTATTAATAACAGCCTTATTCCTAGTTAAAACTAAAACAATGTGCTGGCTTGACAGTATGAAGAGATAACTGAAAAAGATTTAAACTGAAAATATAAAAACTTTTCTTAAAACCTAGAAATAAATATTTGTACTCCAAAAGAATTTATATTTACAAACAGAAAAACTAACTCAATAATTTAACCACAGTGATAAGGGAAACAGACTTTTGGGCCTAAGGAATAGACACGATTTAATTTAGTAGCATAGCAGGAACAAAGGATTAAATAGTTAAGGCAAATACTTACAGTGAATGGTCTCCTCTACTTCTGGTCTCAACAACAAAATTAGGGGAAAAATACCAAATCAATATATCCATGCTCTAAACTAATTACAGAAAACCAGACAATGGTTGCAAAACCCAAATGTAATCTAGAGCAATGGCTCTAAACTCCAGATTCTGATTTAATTAATTTCAAGAAGCCCTACGGTACTGGTAGTTTGTAGGAAATTCCCAGGTGTTGAAAATGACGTGGAGCCAGGAATTAAAACCATCAATCTGGGGGTAATACCTGAACCAAAAATCAGGCATCCTATAGGCTCAGTTAAAACCAGTTTTTATACAAGTAGTTTAAAATACACATGACATGATTGACCAGAGTTAAATATGAAGTGGCAGATTTAACTAGGAGTAAGACCAATAAGTTAATGATCTAAAAAACAACTGTGAACCACAAGTCACACATGATGAAAGCGGAAGAGAACAATGAAGGACACAGTAAAACGGTCAAGAAATGTTTAGAATAAAATATGTTTTAGTGAGAAGAAATGAAAATATGTTTCCTATAAATGCTTACCATCTGTCACAGCATAAAAATTTAAAGCTGAACCTTAAGAAGTTATCTAGTTTAATGATCTCACTTTCTTGTATGAGGAATCTTCTCAGAGAAATTATGTGGCATGTTCAAGACCACAAAGCAAGCTATTAGTGGGAAAGCTGGGATTTTGGTATGGAGATGATAATAACGCTCATCTCACAAGGTCATTAGAAAAAACTCAGATGATATAAGAGTCCTGTAATGAGTTCTTTCCACCGTGCTGCTCTTTCAGCCCCACTAAGAACATAAAAAGGCCCTCATCCAATGAAATATCAGCATATACACCTGTGAATGCATGTTATATAATAAAACAGCATAGTTTTTAAAAGTGTGTGCATATCTATAAATATCTATATTCAAGAGAGCCATTAAAATGTCAATAGTGGTTATCTCTCAGTAGGGATTACGGCTTAGTATTTTGTTATTTTCTATAAAGAACAAATGTTATCTTTACAAACAGAAAAAAAAAATCCCCACAAAAACCCAGCAACCCTTGTTAAAGTTTCAAAAAGCAAAAATGAACTTTAACATGCTTAAGTATTTGTTATGGCAAAGAAGTTAAATAGTGCAATCAGAATTTTCAAATTCTTGTGTTTTATGCGCAGCCTATATACTACCAATCCCCAAAGGCTGAGCCTCTTCAACTGCACAGAAAGATGTTGGTCAGGCACAAAACAGAAAAGAACACAATGGATTTTTCTCTCTGCAGTGGAATCAGTTCTGTCTTTGCTTCCTTAACACAATATTCCTGATAAAGACATGCTGCTTGGAATGATTCCAAAAATATTCAGGGCAAAACTCTTAAGTGTTTAATGTCTTGGCATTTAGACACTGTAATTAAATGCTTCAAAAACCACAGACTAATTCTTCACCATAATTCTGTAAGGCTATCTGTTAAAATCAATCCTATCAAAAACTATTTTTACTTCAGTTTTCAGTGGTTGAAAATGTTAAATGATACAGAAATTAGCAATGATCCTTGCTTATTTCTAGACATGAACTTTCCTCTCTAAAAAAAAAAATTTATACATCAGGGAGATGACAAACATTTTGACAGAACAATTTTGTGACTCGATTTCCAGAGGTTGTTAATTAATGTTCAACATTTTTGGTGTAATGTTTGGAGAAACTAATGTTCCTGAAAATACGGGATGGGAGTTTAACACACATAAGCACTTCACTAATCCTTACTTTATGTTCTATCCCTGCATAATTTCACATTCGCCAGCTCAATCTCACATTATTTTCAGGATGGGAAACAGCAATGATAATCCATTCTAATATCTGTCATTTACATGAGATGGTGCTTAATAGTTCTCTCATAGGTCCCTTTTCAAGATCTAAAGTTATTACCACAATTACTGAATTTCAAAAAGAATTCTAATCTTTCAGCACTCTCCAACTTTATCACACCAAAACCAAATAAAAGCAACAACAACAATAAAATACAAGTGAAACACAAACAGTGCCCACATGGCATAGTAAAAGCTGTAAGAGCTCCTACAACTACAGGCAGGTCTTGAGGTTTTAACCCTAAAGAAGTGACCACAGCCCTTGCTGCTATGATACAGCAAACATTTCCGCCTTCAAAATGACTGAGAGAAACTAATGATACACACCATCTAGGGTAGTCTTTCTCCACAGGGTTCCAGGGGAGAATCAGGCCCTACAGACAATTTGAATGACAATTTTCTTAATTCTCCCAAGGTTTGTGCAAAGCTAGTACATGATGCATGGGTAATAAGGAAATCCAATTTGAATGACAATTTTCTTAATTCTCCCAAGGATTGTGCAAAGCTAGTACATGATGCATGGGTAATAAGGAAATCCATTGTAGAAAACCTAAGTGTCTTAGGGTATATAGCTTAATTCTCAGGGAGAGAGCTTAGCTAGGGGAAAAATAAATCTGCTAACCTCTACAACTGGGTTTATGGTTAACACTCCTTGAACTTCATCAGTCATATGTCCTTTTCTGCCAGTACAGGTTAATAATTTTTGAGGGCAGAGCTTGAGGAAAAGTATATCTACCTATCAAAAGTGATAATTTCCATGACCATATTTATCTGCAAAATTATACACTCTCCCCAATTCCTTAATTCTCCAATTAATGTCACTGTGAGATGGCCATTTACTTTGGTTGGCAATGCTTTGTATCAGTGGTTCTCAAACTTGAGACAGACAGCTGTGACTATCTCACCCCCAGTTTCTAATTTTGTAGGTGGAGTAGGGGGGCCCAAGAATGTGAATTTCGAACAATTTCTCAAGTGACATTGAGTGCAGGGGTCCACATTTTGAGAACCACTTCCTAAAATAAAACTTACATAATCAATCATTTTCCCCCTCTTATGCCTTAGGAAGTGGTAAAGGTAATCCTCTATTACCAAATAAAACCCCTTGAAAGAAACACCAGGTTTCTAATGTTAGCCTTTAAATAAACAAATGATACAGTCTATAACGTGTTCTGACTGCATGGCTCCCCCACATCTCATGCTGGAACTCAGTTTTAATAAAATCAAGAAAACCGTGGGGTGGCCTGCTCTGCATGTAAAACACTTTTTGACCACCTTAAACTTTGTATGTGTGTGGCAGGGACTGGGATTGATTGATTGATTGATTGATTCATTGATTTTTGCCTACTCATTGCTCTCCCAGTGTTCTATCCTAAAAGTAAACAATCTCTTTCTGGACTGGGTGACTCAGAGAACTACCCACTCTCCCCCATTTCTTGTGAGATAGGCTCTGAAGCTCATATGCTGGCTGCATTTCCTTCCAAATCACTATCTTCTCACAGCTCTTTCAATTTCTTTGTGTTACATAACAGAGAAAGTACCTTTGCCTGTGCTGCCTCTTTTACTAGGTGTTAAATTCATTTTAATAAGCACAAGTATCCACTGGCATGTGAGACAGGTAGAGATAAGGCCAAAGTGACCCAGGGAGCTGAACTCTAGGATGGTCTGCCAGGGTACATAGTACGTAGTAATTATTCAAAACCACAAATCTTGAAATCTCAGGGGGATAGAAAACTGCGGGAAAGGGTGAGGGAATATTTTTTATCTTCCTTTTTAAACCTTGGTCAGTTTGCTAAATAAAATAAATCATTTAGCTTTTATATTCATAAGATGCAAATTCATGAAGTTTATATGTGATTTAACTATTAACCCAAGGAATTAACACCTTTAAAAGAACTGTGAAATTAAAGTACAGTGCAGAGGTAGATTATCAGTATATTCCTAACTTATATGTTTCATGATCTTAGGAATATCATTTATAGTTCAATTTTCAAACTGTGGAAGTGAAAATAGTACCATTACACTAAAGAAATAGGATAGTTTTCCAAACCCCTGAAGTATGGATCAGTAGCATCCTACTAATCTCAAGTTTTAAATTGCTCCCTTGGACACTGTTGTTTTGTAAAAAGTCTTGAAAAGTATTTTAGAATTTACCTTTTATTTTCTAGGTTTTTTACTTATAATTCATCCTAAAAGTTAACTCCATTAAATCATGATCTAAGACCACTTCCCAGCTATAGTTTTGCCCCTCAGTAGCCGAGAGGACAGAGACCAAATAAACTAAGGGGCACTTTCTTTGGCACTTTTTCAAAATAATGGCAAACTAAATTTATCCAGATGAACGTTCAGTTTGAACGTTCTCAGAAATTTAAACACTCAAGGAACAACGGGAACTAGAAATAAGAAATACTATTCCTTTTAAAAATGATTTTCCAGAAAAATCTCAAGCGAGCAAATTCTCAAACTAAAACATCAAGAAAACCTTTGGAGCCTTAATTTAGCTATTTAAAAGAAATATTAAGGACAGAAATACAATTGTATTTGGGCTTTTTGATATTTCAGTTTCAGCTGAAGTAATGTTTATACTTTTTTAGAGCAGTTAAGTTCTAAGAAACTACTAGAAATAAATTGTAGGAAACTAGTGTTAAAAGCAAGTTAATGATTACTATAAAAATGAGTATTGCACAACGGCCATTGTCCAACAACAATCTGGCATTAAAACACTGAAGCACTTACTGGGAAAATGTCTAGGATCTGATGCAATCACATACTTAATTCTAATTAAAAGAATTTCACAAACATCTCAATACTGAACTCAAACTTTTATTATATATTCTAACAGTTACTGTGCACACAACTTTTTTTTACCAAACAAAGTTTTACAAAAGTAATTTCAGCCTTAATGCAGATTTTTGGGATGAAATCAAATGCAAAAAGGTCTCCATACTTCAAAGTTTAAAAATTCCCTTGTCATTTCTAATAGCTTAGTAAAACAGACCTATTTTCAGGACAAATCTGGCTCAGTCTCTCACTTAGAATCCTTAAATGATGAAGATTACTACATAGTGTATATTTCTTTCTCCTGGCATTATTAAAACTACTTATGTGTTTAAGAACTAGGCTTAGTTATGCTGACATAATTCTTGTGACTGTGTTTAATAAAGATATTAATAAAGATAAAAGTCAAAAGCTGATAGGATACCAAACTACTGGGATAATAAATGTTAACAGTTATAAAGGAATATTAAAATTTTAAATCACTTCACTTTTTAAAAAGTTCCCTTTTCTACTCAGTCTGAGGAAAACATCAAGTAATGAAAACATGTAAGTATACTTGCAACACTGGACACTGAAAGTTACATGGATGATAAACTTTCTTCATTCAAACATAACAGAATTATCTCTTCCTGTAAAATCAGTTCAAATTAAAGTAGGTATACACTGAATAATGGCTACAAAACATCAGTGCTTTAAAAACCAATACCAAGATACCCAAAATCATCACTTCAATGCACAAACTAAAAGAATAAAAAAATACTCACTCATATAACGGAAAGTCTCTTCAGCAAGGACTGGAGAGAGGGCATCAGATGCATGTTGCCGCTGGTGTGGAGACTGAGTCCAGTCTTGATTTTCATATAGAAAGAGAGTGTCTACTTTTAGCCTATACTGTGGTAGTTGTTCTTCCAGCAGACTCACCAGCTCAACTTCAGGGAGATCCTCATTGGAGCAGACATCTAAAAAGGAGAGTCTATGTAAATGAATCCAATATATTTCAACTTACTAGGCTACAGAGAAAACTGATGAACATTAGTTTTTCTAAAGTAGGACAACCAAAGAAATACTAGACAAGATTGTTTGTCCACTGAATTTTGTTATATATCCTAGTACTATAGTTGTTTTTTCTCTAGTTTTTTTTTTTTTTTAGTAAGAGAACTTCCAAAGTAAAAACGATAGCATACTTTTTTTGACAGTAATTTTTAAAAAGTATTTTTAATTGACACAAAATAACTGGATATATTTATAGGGCACATGTGATATTTTGATACCTGTATACAACGTATAATGATCAAATCAGGGTAATTAGCATATGCATTACCTCAAGCATTTATCATTTCTTTGCATTGAGGACATTCAAAATCCTACCTTGTATCTATTTGAAAATATACAACAAATTATTGTCAACTACAGTCACCCTATGGTGCTGAAGAACACCAGAACTTATTCCTCCTATCTAGCTGTAATTTTGTGTCTGTTAACTGACATCTCTTGATCCCTCCTTCCTGCTACCCTTCCTAGCCTCTAGTAACCACTATTCTACTCTCTACTTCTACGAGATCAACTTTGTCAGCTTCCACATGAGTGAGAACATGCAGATACTACACATCTGAATTACATACTATCTAAATATATTGCTTAGTGACTATAACCATGCTTTTTAAAATTTTGACATTTAAAAAAATTTTTATTTTGGGTTCAGGGGTACATGTGCAGGTTTGTTATATAGGTAAACTTGTGTCACAGGCGTTTGTTGTACAGATTATTTTGTTGCCCAGGTACTCAGCCTAGTAACCAACAATTATTTTTTCCGATCTTCTCCCTCTTCCCATCCTCACCCCTCACGTAGGTCCAAGTGTCTGTTGTTCCTATCTTTATAACTATGCTTTTAAAGTCTAGAATTAATTTGTAGAAATTTCATATTTTCTCCCTATCATTAGTACTGTTTAAAGAGGTCTGTGCCTTTGAAGCAGCAGCAGGCAAGAAAAAATAAAGTGAAAGAGGTCTGATCTCAACTTACATGCTTGGGGGGAAAAATACAAAGCAACCAGCAGAAAATAGTTCCAAAACGATAAAATGATATGCTCTTTAATAACAAAATTTGAGTTCTGTGGAGGATTCTTAAAAATCTGGAAAAATTACATTTTAGTATATTCTCATAGTCACTAATTTTTTAAAAAAATTGCATTAAGAGGATCCAAGATGGCCAAATAGGAACAGCTCTGGAGTGCAGTTCCCAGCAAGAACAATGCAGAGGGCGAGCGCTCACTGCATTTCCAAACAAGTTTTCACTGCCCACTGACCAGGAGATTCCCGGGCCAAAAAGTGCCATGACTTTTCAGCACGGCTGGTGCAGCGGGTTGGCACACAGAAACTCACACAAATCTAGGTGGTTGTTTCAACTGGTGCCTGGAACGCAGAGCTGCCCATTCCACTGAAAGGGAGGGGGCTGAGACAGAGAACCAGGCGATCTGGCTTGGCGGGTATGAGCATTTTGCAGCAAGCACAGCTGGACCCAGGACAGTCCAGCCGCTACCGAGGCAGTCTGCCAATACCGGGGCAGTTCACATAGCAACTGGGCAGAGCCTGCAGCAGCTCAGCAACACCTCTGCCGGCAGACTGTAATTAGACTACTCTGTGTTGGGCAGGGCATCTCTGAAAAACGGCAGCAGCACGTCAGGAACTTATAAATAAAGCCGACCTTCCTAGGTCGGAACACCTGGGAAAAGAGGCGGTTATGAGTTCTGCTGCAGCAGACTTAAAGGTACCTGCCCAGCAGCTCTGCATGGAACAATGGAGCTCCCAGCACAGCACCTGAGCTCCTATAAGGAACAGACTGTCTCCTCAAGCAGCTCCCTGACCCCTGTATATCCAAAGAGACACGTCATAGGAGAGCTCAGACTGACATCTGGCGGGTACCCTTCTGGGACGAAGATAACAGAAGAAGAAACCGGCAGCAACCCTTACTGTTCTGCAGCCCCTGCAGGTGATCCCCGGGTAAAGCAGGGTCTGGAGTGGACCTCCAGCAGTCCTGCAGCAGAGGGGCCTGACAGAAGGAAAACTAAGAAACAGAAAGAAATAACTTCATCATCAACAAAAAGGGTGTCCACTCAGAGACCCCATCAAAAGTCACCAACTACAAAGACCACAGGTAGATAAAGCCACTAAGATGGAAAGAAACCAGCGCAAAAAGGATGAAAACACCAAAAACCAGAATGCCTCTCCTCCTCCAAAGGATCGCAACTCCTCACCAGCTAGGGATCAAAGATGGATGGAGCAGCATGAATCTGATGAATTGATGGAAACAGGCTTCAGAAGGTGGGTAATAACAAACTTCTCAGAGCTAAAAGAACATGTGCTAACCCAATGCAAAGAAACAAAGAACCTAGAAAAAAGGTTAGATGAGATGCTAACTAGAATAAACAGCTTAGAGAAGAATACAAATGACTTGATGGAGCTGAAAAACACAGCATGAGAACTTCACGAAGCATACACAAGTTTCAATAGCAGAATTGACCCAGCAGAAGAAATGATATCAGAGATTGAAGATCAATTCAATGAAATAAAATGAGAAGGCAAGAACAGAGAAAAAAGAGTGAAAAGAAATGAACAAAGCCTCCAAGAAATATGGGATTATGTGAAAAGACCTAATTTACATTTGATAGGTGTACCTGAATATGATGGAGAGAATGAATCCAAGCTGGAAAACACTCTTCAGGATATTATCCAGGAGAACTTCCCCAACCTAGCAAGGCAGGCCACCATACAAGTCCAGGAAATACAAAGAACACCATAAAGATATTCCTCAAGAAGAGCAACCCCAAGGCACATAATTGTCAGATTCACTAGGGTTGAAAGGAAGGAAAAAATGCTAAGGGCAGCCCGAGAGAAAGATCGGGTTACCCACAAAGGGAATCCCATCAGACTCACAGTGGATCTCTCCGCAGAAACCCTACAAGCCAGAAGAGAGTGGGGGCCAATATTCAACATCCTTGAAGAAAAGAACTTTTAACCTAGAATTTCATAACCAGACAAACTAAGCTTCATAAGTGAAGGAGAAATAAAATCCTTCACAGACGAGCAAATGCTGAGAGATTTTGTCACCACCAGGCCTGCCTTACAAGAGCTCCTGAAAGAAGCACTAAACAAGGAAAGGAACGACCAGTAGTACCCACTGCAAAAACACTGAATTGCAAAACATAATGAAGAAAATGCGTCAACTAATGGGCAAAACATCCAGCTAGCATCAAAATGGCAGGATCAAATTCACACATAACAATACTAACCTTAATGTAAATGGGCTAAATACCCCGATCAAAAGGCACAGACTGGCAAATTGGATAAAAAGTCAAGACTCAATGGTGTGCTGTATTCAGGAAACCCATCTCACACATATAGGCTAAAAATGAAGGGATAGAGGAAGATTTATCAAGCAAATGGAGAGCAAAAAAAAAGCAGGAGTTGCAATCCTAGTCTCTGATAAAATGGCCTTTAAATTAATAAAGATCAAAAGAGACAAAGAAGGACATTACATAATGGTAAAAGAAGCAATGCATCAAGAAGAGCTAACGATCCTAAATATATATGCACCCAATACAGGAGCACCCAGGTACATAAAGCAAGTTCTTAACAACCTACGAAGAGACTTAGACTCCCACACAATAATAGTGGGATACTTTAACACTCCACTGTCAATATTAGACAGATCAACGAGACAGAAAATTAACAAGGATATCCAGAACTTGAACTCAGACCTGGACCAAGTGGACCTAAAACACATCTACAGAAATCTCCACCCCAAATCCACAGAATATACATTCTTCTCAGCACTGCATTGCACCTACTCTAAAATTGACCATATAATTGGAAGTAAATCACTCCTCAGCAAATGCAAAAGAATGGAAATCATAACAAACAGTCTCTCAGACCACAGTGCAATCAAATTAGAACTCAGAATTCAGAAACTAACTCAGAACCGCACAACTTCATGGAAACTGAACAATCTGCTTCTGAATGTCACTGGATAAACAATGAAATGAAGGCAGAAATAAAGATGTTCTTTGAAACCAACAAGAACGAAGACACAATGTACCAGAATCTCTGGGACATATTTAAAGCAGTGTCTAGAGGGAAATTTATAGCAATAAATGCCCACCAGAGAAGCAAGGAAAGATCTAAAATCAACATTCTATCGTCAAAATTGAAAGAGCTAGAGTAACAAGATCAAAAAAACTCAAAAGCTAGCAGAAGATGAGAAATAACTAAGATCACAGCAGAACGGAAGGAGACAGAGACACAAAAAACACTTCAAAAAAAAAATCAATAAATCCAGGAGCTTGTTTTTTGAAAAGATCAACAAAATAGACCACTAGCCAGATTAATAAAAAAGAAAAGGGAAAAGAATCAAATAGATGTAATAAAAAACGAAAAAGGGGATATCATCACCGATTCCATAGAAATACAAACTATCATCAGATATTACTACAAACAACTCTATGCACATAAACCAGTAAACCTGGAAGAAATGGATAAATTCCTGGACACTTGCATCCTTCCAAGACTAAACCAGGAAGAAGTTAAAACTTTGAACAGACCAATAACAAGGACTGAAGTTGAGGCAGCAATTAATAGCCAACCAACCAAAAAAAGCCCAGGTCCAGATGGGTTCGCAGCTGAATTCTACCAGACGTACAAAGAAGGGCTAGTACCATTCCTTCTGAAACTATTTCAAACAATCCAAAAAAGAGGGAATCCTTCCCAAATCATTTTATGAGACCAACATCATCCTGATACCAAAACCTGGCAGAGACTCAACAAAAAAAGAAAACTTCAGGCCAATATCCATGATGAACATCAATGCAAAAATCTTCAATAAAATACTGGCAAACCGATTGCAACAGCACATGAAAAAGCTTATCTATCATGATCAAGTAGGCTTCATCCCGGGGATGCAAAGCTGGTTCAACATATGCAAGTCTATAACATAATCCACCACATAAACAGAACCAAGGACAAAAACCACGATTATCTCAATAGATGCAGAAAAGGCTTTCGACAAAATTCAACAGCGCTTTATGCTAAAAACTCTCAATAAACTAGGTATCGAAGGAACATATCTCAAAATAATAAAAGCTATTTATGACAAACCCACAGTCAATATCATACTGAATAGGCAAAAACTGGAAGCATTCCCTTTGAAATCTGGCACTAGACAAGGATACCCTCTCTCACCACTCCTATTCAATATAAGATTGGAAGTTCTAGCCAGAGCAATGAGGCAAGAAAAAGAAATAAAGGGTATTCAATTAGGAAAGGAGGAAGTCAAATTGTCTCTATTTGCAGATGACATGATTGTATAATCACAAGACCCTATCATCTCAGCCCAAATCTCCTTAAACTGATAAGCAACTTCAGCAAAGTCTCAGGATACAAAATCAATGTGCAGAAATCACAAGCATTTCTATACACCAATAACAGACTAACAGAGAGCCAAATCATGGGCGAACTCCCATTCACAATTGCTACAAAGAGAATAAAATACCTAGGAATACAACTAACAAAGGATGTAAAGGACCTCTTCAAGGAGAACTACAAACCACTGCTCAAGGAAATAAGAGAGGACACAAACAGATAGAGAAATATTCCATGCTCATGGTTAGGAAGAATCAATATTGTGAAAATGGCCATACAACCCAAAGTAATTTATAGATTCAATGCTATCCCCATCCAGCTACCAATGACCTTCTTCACAGAACTGGAAAAAACCACCTTAAACTTCATATAGAACCAAAAGAGAGCCTGCATAGCCAAGACAATCCTAAGCAAAAAGAACAAAACTGGAGGCATCATGCTACCCAATTTCAAACTATACTACAAGGCTGCAGTAATCAAAACAGCATGGTACTAATACTAAAACAGAGATCTAGACCAATTGAACAGAACAGAGGCCTTGGAGGCAATGCCACACATCTACAACCATCTGATCTTTGACAAACCTGACAAAAACAAGCAATGGGGAAAGGATTCCCTGTTTAATAAATGGTGTTGGGAAAACTGGCCAGCAGTGTGCAGAAAGCAGAAACTGGACCCCTTCCTGACACCTTACACTAAAAACTCCAGATGGATTAAAGACAAACATAAGACCTAACACCATAAAAACCCTAGAAGAAAACCTAGGCAAAACCATTCAGGACATAGGCATAGGCAAGGACTTCACGACTAAAACACCAAAAGCATTGGCAACAAATGCCAAAATAGACAAATGAGACCTAATTAAACTCCAGAGCTTCTGTGCAGCCAAAGAAACAATCATTAGAATGAACCGGCAACCAACAGAATGGGAAACAATTTTTGCAATCTACCCATCTGAAAAAGGGCTAATATCCAGAATCTACAAAGAACTAAAACAGATTTACAAGAAAAAAACAAAAAAACCCATCCAAAAGTGGGAGAAGGATGTGAACAGATACTTTTCAAAAGAAGACATATATGAGGCCAACAACATATGAAAAAATGCTCATCATCACTGATTATTAGAGAAATGCAAATCAAAACCACATTGAGATACTACCTCACACCAGTTAGAATGGTGATCATTAAAAAATCTGGAGACCACAGATGCTGGAGAGGATGTGGGGAAATAGGAACACTTTTACACTGTTGGTGGGAGTGTAAACTAGTTCAACCATTGTGGAAGACAATGTGGAGCTTCCTCAAGGACCTAGAAATAGAAATTCCATTTGACACTGCAATCCCTTTACTGGGTATATACCCAAAGGATTATAAATCATTCTACTATAAAGACACATGCACAGGTATATTCATAGTGGCACTGTTTACAGCAGCAAAGACCTGGAACCAACCCAAATGCCCATCAATGATAGACTGGACAGGGAAAATGTGGCACATATACACCATGGAATACTATGCAGCCATAAAAAAGGATGAGTTCGTGTCCTTTGTAGGGACATGGATGAATCTGGAAACCAACATTCTCAGCAAACTGACACAAGAACAGAAAATCAAACACTGCATGTTCTCACTCATAGGTGGGTATTGAACAATGAGAACACAGGGACACAGGGAGGGGAGCATCACACACTGGGGTCTGTTGGGGGGTGACAAGGGAGGGACAGAGGGGTGGTGGGGAGGTCGGGGAGGAATAACATGGGGAGAAATGCCAGATGTAGGTGACGGGGGGATAGAGGCAGCAAAGCATATTGCCATGTGTGTACCTATGCAGCAATCCTGTATGAACTGCACATGTACCCCAGAACCTAAAGTACAATAAAAAATAAATAAATAAATAATTTTTAAAAAAAAGAATTGGGATCACACAGGTTGTATGCTGCATAAGCATTATAGTGAGTATATTTTCCCATATTTTGAAATATTCTTTAAAAAATGACTTTAAAGATTCTTTAAAATGACTTTTAATATCTGCATATGAGTGGGTTACAATTTCCAAATTGTGACTCATTTGTATCATTTTCCATTTTTTTTACTATTAAAAAATGCTTTCAAAAATATGAATAAACTTGCATATAAAAAAAATAAAATTGCAAAAAAAATTGCATTAAATTTCACTGAATACTGGCACTGAAATAAGTACTTTATCATTTTTATTTTAAAGAAGTGGTACATCTAAATTCCAAAACATCTGAAGTGAAGAAAATCGGAAAGAGGAGGGAAAAAAAGTTTCCTCTGAAAAATCTTCCCTAGCCTTCACATAAAATAAATTTAATATGGTATAGTGATAGTCCTGGTCTGAGTACTGGCTCTGCACATACCTCAGTGTGACACTGGATAAGTTACCTAAACTCTAACCCTCAGTTTCCTCACCTGTAAAATGAAGAAGGTACTTAACTCCTTGGTTATATGAGACAAATGCATGAAAAGTACTTGTATTTAGTACAATGCCTGGTGCACTGTGGAGGCACTCTATCAATGTTAACTATTTTTTTTTAAAGAGAAGTTTATTACATTTGAAACAATACAGCAGAAATCTCAAACATTTACTCATTAAATATAGCTTAATTCTTACAAATCTCCTTTTGAAAATGCATCCCAGAACTTAAAGTATAATAATAAAAAAGAAAAAAAAAAGAAAATGCAATTCATATATGCTGCAACCTCAGAAGTTTGAATTTGAAATGAAACAGGAAGGTAGTCAGGAAAGTCACATCAGAGTGCATTGTCAAATATCCAAACAAATCAGCACATACCTCTTCTGTGATACAGGAGGAAAAAAGTGATTCTAAATATATCCAAGTGAATGCAGAAAAATACATTGCTATTTGAGGCAGACCATGCTAAAATATAATTTACAATGATTAGTTTGCATTTAAAATGGTTAATAACGCATTTAAACCAACGAAATGAAGGTTATGTTAAATTGTGTACTATTTGCTCTGTCTCTTTGTACTAAACATTAGTTCATCTGAAAAGTAAGTTTGGAAAATGCAAATATCATGATACTTCTCTTTATGCTTATCATTTTCTTATTGTCATCTTAAATGCAAACAAATCAATACAGCATCAAGATATTTTATACATTAAATGAAGACTAATGACTTGTGAAGGTAGACTGTGTTCCATGTAGCAATTAACAGATGAGCTTGCAATGATGATCAACTCAATTTTTTAAATAACACCAAGATTCACAAGCCAAAATAAACACTGGGTTAAAATATTCTGCTAGTCAAGATAACTCAGTTGTCCTTTTTCTCTTTGAAATTGGGAAGGGTTGGGTCTTTAAAAACCTGAAAAGGAGTTGGTAAGAGGAAAAAAATCCTCAATGCTTTAAAAAAAACTCAACTGGTTAGAAGTCCATACAACTTCTATGCTGGCACGGACACAGATGTTTTCTGTCACAGAGCTATTCACTTTCCCATAGAAGTAGTTCCTCCAGGCCAAATATATAAAGATGTAAATCAGCTCACCCATGATTAAAATTGAAATAATCCTTCAAAATAGAAGAAAGACACCTCACCCAAAAAGATCTTTTAAATAATTGCTAGCTGATCTGCTATTGGTCATAGCAGTTGGTGGCTGCAAAGTTCTGTGGGTTGAAGAAAGGATTACCCTGTATACCAAAGGCAGATTGTCCTATCATGTTCATCTGTGTTCCCATTACTGAACTGCCCATAGCTGGAGAACCTTGAGGAGGTACACACTGATTAAGCCACTGATTGGGTTTCTATAATGATAATTGGTTCATGCTAACTTTGGGTTTCTGAGAGCCGAAGAGATTATTAAGGGCAGACATATCTGTGGGTCTTTGTTGGGTCTGCTTTGCACCAGCAGGAGGAACACTCAAAGCGCTGAAGTTTGGCAAAGTGGGAGGTGTTCCCAGAGTCATCTTGGTCACTCCAACTGTGCTTGGACTATTGTAGAAGTTCTGGTTTGTATTAACAGGCATGTTGAATTCTGAAGTCTGAAAGTCCATACTGGCATTTAGGCCATTTGTCAAATTTCTCTTTGTATTATCAGTTGCTGTAGAAAACATCATGCCAATGGCCATGGAAGGAACAGAAGTGAAAGAACTTGAAGCAGAAGGTTTAGGGGTACTAACAGAAAGGCTGATCAAAGGTGATCAGAAAGGCTGATCAAGGTGTCTGTTAAGTCCTTAGTCTATTTAACAGTAGCAATAAGTGTGTGCATTTGGGGTTTAAGAGGCTTCTGGCTTTTTAACTTCTGTGCCTGCTCTTGTTCTTTTGCTAATTTTTGTTTTTCTTCAAGTGTAAGTGATGCTCTTCTATGTTTATTCTGTAACCCATCCTCTTTATTTTTGGACTCACTGCCAGTCAGGTCTGCTCCAATGTTGTTAAAACCCTTGTCAATTTGCTGATTCCCAATATTTGTAACTTTTGTCTCCTCGGAAACATTCACTTGATTTCCTATGTCCAAAGATTTCTGCTGTTCTTGCTATATGAAGTTGCTCCAGTTTAGTCTTTGTTCAGACTCTAATCTACTAAGCATCTCTTTTATGATAGAAATGAAGGAATTGAACCAATTAAGACTGTTTTCAATACTCAGGGGAATAAGATGGGGCAATACTTTTCCAGCCAGCTGTTCTTTGATGATTCCCAGCTCCTTATGAGTAAAAGTACATTTGTAAATATCTAAAATTCCCATGAGGACTGCAGGTTCCTTGGATGGAATTTGTTGTAAGAAGGGTAGGATATCGTCAAGTACAAACCACTTATCCAAGTATTCCAAAATCTTTCCTAAGCACATTAATGAATTTACACGAACAGCAAGGGAAGATGTTTGTAGCCAGGCATTTTTAATTCTTGGTATCAAAGTATTTTTCATGGATGGGTAGCCTATAAGATTTGCAAAGATTGGAATGATGTTCAGACAGAGCTCTCGGATCTGAATGGAAGGAGCTTCTAGTGCTCCATAGGTAGAACACTGTTCTTTATCTCATTGGAGGGGTTTTGGTTAGTAGCAAATCCATTTTTTGTAGGAAAATTAACAAAATCTGGATTGGCCCCCACTGCTTAAACACAAGGCCAAGTTCAGGTAGAATTAATTTGACTTATTCTTCTTTGGTGCACTCCTCAGCAATCAGTAGGACATTGGGCAAAACAAAAGGTACCATGTCAGGGTTTACAGATTCTGAAGTCAAACAAGGCAAAATTCTCTGCACAATGACATGCTTGGGCAATTTTGGTAGAACCTTTGGCAGTCCTTTGAAAAACTGATTTCTGAAGATTTTCTCTTTGGAATAAGGTATCAAAATATTGCAGTGTTACTGTGTCAACATCATCAAAGAAGGGAATCTTTGTCATTTGACCTGCATCTGGTCTTACAGTTGGAGTTACATTTAACAGTAGCTTTACCTGTCCACGAACTTCTGCGGTATATTTGCAAGTGAACTAGATCCTAAATGACTCAACTGATCCAACTGCCTACTGAAACTCTTATAAATATCTTGCTTGTGGACTTCAAATATAGGTTTCCCTTTGTTAAATACAGCATACATAACAGTTCCTAAAGAATACATATCACTGGCTGTGTCACAGTTCACAGAAAGTATGTATTCAGGAGCCAAATATTCAGGATTTGGAAGACACAATGAATGTAAATTTGGGTCCCATTCTTTGCAAGGAAATTTAGGCTCTTGTTCAGAAGGATTGGTTGATGATACACAAAAATCAAAACCCATTATTTTCCAGGCTCCACTGTTATTCAAAATATTTTCAGGAGTAATATTTCCATATACCATTTTCACACTGCTATGCAAGAATGACAGTCCTTCAGAAACCTGAAGCAAACCATATTTAGTTTCTACAACACAAAGTTTATAATCCTTAATGTCTGGAGATATAGGGGAGGGTAGATTTTCCCAGTTATCAAGAACACTGGCTAAAATGGAAAAAACTTGTCTGTACAAAATACCAAGCAATCCCTGGATTCTTCTAGAGCATGCTGGAGAGTAAGAATTCGAGGGTGTCGAAGCCGTGTTAACTGTTGGACTCCTTGTTTTAGAGAATCAATGATTTGATCCTTTTCAAATTTTTGATATTTGTCAATCAGTTTTTTATCAAAGACAAAAACAGCCACTGCTTTGTTGGCTTTTTTGCGTCATTAAAAATCTTCCAAGCTAGCCCATTGCCACCACTGGCAATGTCACCAACATCAAATTCTCTAGTGATAGGATTTCCCATTATAGCACTAGTGACATCAGCTGTTACTTTTGTAATGGTACTCTTCAATTTATTAAGCATGGACTCCATGGCTGCAATATTGGGTATAGTTACCTCTTCCCTCTCCTCCCAGGAGGCGTGGTGCTGGGGCTCTGTCCCCTCACCCTCCTAAATGCTGCCTGGCTGTTCCTGCTTAGCTTTCTACCTGGCTGCTGCCTCAGGTGGCATACTCCAAAGCCTCCACAGCCCTGCCTGCTGCGGCCACAAACGCTAAGATGGAGGAGGGAAATGGGTAAGGAGGGGAGAGACGTGAGACGAAGAGTAATGGAGGGGGAAGAAGACTAAAAGATCTATTGTCACTATTTTTATTATTGTTTTACTGTTGAGTTTTTAGACCTAGAGATCAAATCAAGCTTGCTAAAATAAGGTTGCTATAGCATCTAAATAATTATAGAGTATTAAAGGTGGAAGGTACTTTCAGAAACCATCCAATCCTGCCTCCTTAGATAAGGAAACTGAGACCTAAAGGTGGGTAACTTGCTGAGGACCACTAGAACCACCAGACTTGTATCTTGACTTCCTATCCAGCACCGTACCCATTCTTGTTGCTCTCCGCCATTCACAGGCCAAAGGCTGACAACTTGTCCTAGAAAGCAAGTTCGTACACATCATGTCTCCAACTTACAGTATTAGTCCTACATATCTCCTCATTCCTTCAGGCATCTAATCTACTTATTGTCCTATTTTTCATTCTTAATATTAGAAAGATCATGGGTTTTGGCACCTGAATCTGATTCCTCTACTCATTACCTATGGGACATTAGACACATGATTTATCCTTTTGGAGCCTTAATTTCTCTAAGTTGTAAAATAAAGATCATTTATCACACATAGCAGTAGTAAGTAAATAATATAAGCAATTAAGGCACCCAGGGTATCTGGCAGATCACAGGTACTCACTGAACACTATTCACATCACTACTTTCTCACATACACACCTACAATACTCCCTCTACTCCATTTCTGAACATGGCTGGGCTTTCGTGTCTTTATGTGTCTACCACTATCTTCCTGTTGCCAGTACTGCCCATCATTTAACACCTCCCAAACTTAGCTGTTTACAAAAAAGGAGAGTTATTCCTGTTAACATACTTAAAATACTAGGGCTTAAAATAGAGAAAATACAGGATGTCATATCAACCCTCTGACTTTTAAAGAGATGTGGTATTTCCTTTGTGGGTAGTATAATGAAATACGCTCTAGCTCTGGCAAAGGAGAACAAAGTACTAATTAAGAAAATAAATCCTTAAGAGAGTAAATTCCTACTATTTGACTTTGACTTAATGACATTTTAATAAGTCAAATACAAGGAGGCTGCAATAGCAGACATCCCTATTCCCCCAGAAGGAGAAGCAGTGGCTTCATCATCACAATGAGATAGAGACGAGGCAGATTTAAAACCTTAAATATGGTTCTAAAGAAGCTCTCAATCCTCACAGATCTCTTAAATAAGAGACCTGAAAATACATCCAAATTCTATTATTACAAGTTCCATGTGATTATCCAAATTTTTCCTGCCACACATTTATTACATCTAAATTGTGATTTTAATACTCAGGAAGAGAAGTGGACTATAAATACATACAGAGCTAAAAACAGACTGTTAGTTATTCAAGGGTATAGTGGAAATGAAGAATAAAAGTGACATTCATTACAAGAGATACTAGTCCCTAGACGTTTTCTTTAAATAAGTATTAGTGAAATCCTGTGAAAATTCAAGGTCATGAATTCTCTACTTTCAAAATGTAATATTAAAAATGAGTGTACAATCCAGGCTTTGATTAAGCTAAATATTCTTCAGACTAGCTCTTCCACTTTGCTTCCATATTCTGATAATGTTCCATTTATTACTCTCCTTATTGCCCAGGCTTGACAACTTCTACTCTATCATTTTATCTTCCAAATGTCTATTCCATATGTCCATTTCTTTCCAGTCATGCCTATACTGGTAAGAGAATTAAATCAGTGCTAGAATCAAGCATACTAGAGCATGGTCTAGAATCTGATCTGTAGACACACATAACAAAGATTAAAAACACACCTCAAAGGGTTAACCTTATCAGCAAATAACTTAAAGACTTGCCAAAATAAATTAAAACACTTTCCCAAGGAAGACAATAAAATTCAAACACTTAATGAAACATTCATAATATTCACCAGTCCATACAAAATTACTGGATATGCAAAAACAGACCAATTGTAATCCATAACCAGGAGGAAAATGAGTCAACAGAAACAGATCCGTAATGACAGAAATAACAGAATTAGTAAGCAGCAATTTAAACACAGCTATTTTTAATATGCTCAAAGATTTAAAAGGAAAACATGAACTTAATGAAAAGAGAAGCAGAAGATATACCTGTACAAACTCAAGCAGAACTGCAGTATCTAAAATGAAAAATTCACAAGATAAAAAGATTAGATATTCTCCAGAAGAAAAGAACAGTAAACTTGAAGATATAGCAATAGAAATGATCTAAAATGAAGCACAGAGAAAAAAAGATTAGCGGGGAAAACTGAACAGAACATCAGTGGCTGTGTCATATCAAGCAGTCTGGAGTCCCAGGAGAAAAGAGGCAGGCACAGAAAAAATATTTGAAAAATGGTGGCTAAAGTCTTCCAAGTTTAATTAAAACAATAAGTCTATAGTTCAAAGAATCTCAACTCTATGCAAGATAAATACAAAGAAAACCACACCAAAGCAAAATTGCTAAAACCCAGTGACTAAGAAAAAAAAAATCCTAAAAGCAGAGAGAGAGGAAAAAAAGGCACATTACATTTAAGGGAACGAATAGTGAATGCAAACTGTTCAAGACAGATGACAATGGAACAGCATCAGTAAAACGCATGACAAAAAGTCAATTTAGAATCCTGTGACAGTGAAAAATATCTTTCAAATGAGGTGAAATAGGCCATGTGTGGTAGATCACTCCTGTAATCCCAGCACTTTGGGAGGCCAAGATGAAAGGACTGGTTGAGCCCAGGAGTTCAAGACCAGCTTGGCCACATAATAAAACCCTGACTCTACATTAAAAAAAAAAAAAAGGCTGGGTTTGATGGCTCACACCTGTGATCTGAGCTACTCAGGCGGCTGAGATGGAAGGATCACTTGAGCCCAGGAGGCTCAGGCTGCAATGAGCCATGATCATGTCACTGTACTTCAGCCTGGGGAACAGAATGAGACCCTGTCTTAAAAAACAAAAACAAACAAAAAAACCAAACACAAACAAAAAACAAAACCAAAGAAATTTTCATTTCACCCAAGCTGAAAACTACGACTATTCATTGCCAGCTAACCCATATCCCAGGAAATGTTAAAGTTATTCAGGCAAAAACAATATCAGATGGGAACTTCAATCTACAAAAGTAATAACAGAATGGTAAATTTGTGGGTAATATATACGCCTTTTATTTTCATAATTCATAATTGACAATTTTAAGCAAAAGTTATAATGTATTATGCATATAACATATGTAGATGTAAAAAGCATAGTAATAATACAAAGAATGATGGGGGAAATGGAAGAATACTGTTTTAAGGGTGTCACTTTATTTTTTTTATTTTTTTTTGAGATGGAGTCTCACTCTGTCACCCAGGCTAGAGTGCAATGGTGTGATCTCAGCTCACTGAAACCTCTGTCTCCTGGGTTCAAGCGATTCTCTTGCCTCAGCCTCCTGAGTAGCTGGGATTATAGGTGCACACCACCATGCTTGGCTAATTTTTGTATTTTTAGTAGAGATGGGGTTTCACCATGTTGGTCAGGCTGGTCTTGAACTCTTGACCTCGTGAACCGCCTGCCTCACCTCCCAAAGTGCTAGGATTACAGGCGTGAGCCACTGCACCCAACATAAGAGTGTCACTTTATTAAATACAATGTTATTTGAAGATGGACTTTGATAAGTTAAAGGTACGTATTGCAACGTACAGCAAGCACTGAGAAAAATAAGAGGTATAGCTAATATGTCAACAGTAGAATTAAAATAAAATAAAACTTTAAAAAAGAAAGAAAATGAGAAAAAACAGAAGATGGAACAAACAGAACAAACAGAAAACAAGAGTACAGTAGACTTAACTAAAGTGATAATTATATTAAAATTCAATGGTCCAAATACTGCAAATAGAAAATGAAGATGATCAGTCTGGATTTTCTTTTTAGAAAAGACCCAACTATAAGTTATCTGTGGAGAAGTAAAGACTCAGATGAGTTTAAAAAGTAAAAACATGAAAAATGCTATGATACCAAGTCCACACAAACTTTTTCCAAATACAGAGGAACTTAACTCATTTTATAGGCCAATATTACCTCAATATCAAAATAAAGCAAAGACATTGCAAAAAAATTAAAAAATAAAAAAAAAACCAATAATCCTCATGAACGTGTCCAGGAAGGACACAGACACACACACACATATACACACACCCTAACAAAACTCGAGTAAATCAAACCTGTAATATATAAAAAAGATAATATATCATAACCGAGTAGTTTTTTCCAGGAATACAAGTCTGGTTTAAAATTCAAAACTAAACCAACAGAATTCACCACACTAACAGACAAAGGAAGAAAAACCATATGAACATTTCAACAGATCCAAAATAGGCATCTGACAAAATTCAATAGTCATTCATACTAAAAACTCCTCATCCAACTTGGAAGAGAAGGATATCTTCTCAATTTATTGTAGGGTATTCTCAAGAGACTTAATGCTGAAATATTGTAACTTTTCTTCTCAGATTGGAAATATGTTAAGGATGTTTGCTCTTATTTTTAATTCAACAATATACTGAGATCATATCTCATTCAATAAGGCAAGAAAAATAAATAAAAGGCATCCAGATTGAAAAGGAATATGTAAAACTGTCTGCATTTGTAGACATTATGGTATATGTAGAAACCTCTAAGATAGCTACCAAAAAGTTACTAAAACTACTAAGTTAAGCAAAGTTGCAGAATACATGGTCATCAAAAAAAAAAAAATTCATTTCTATACAGTAGTAACACACAGTAGGAGAATGAAATTAAATAAACAGTACCATTTAGAAAAATACTTAAGATTAAATTTAACAAAATACGTGCAAGACTTATATAATAAAAACTATAAAATACTGTTAAGAGAAATTAAAGAGGACCTAACTAAGTAAATGGAGAGATATACCAAGTTTATGGATTAGGAGACTCCCTATTCTTAAATTATCAATTCTCTACAGAGTCTACCTAATTCCATTCAAAATTCCAGCATTCTTTTTTGGGAGAAAATGATAAGCTGGTTATTATTATTAGGGACAGGGTCTCATTCTCTTGTTTAGGCTGGAGTGCAGTGGCATGATCATAGCTCACTGCAGCCTTAATCTCCTGGGCTCAAGTTATCCTCCTGCCTCAGCTTCCCTAGTAGCTGGGACAACAGGTGCACACCACCATGCCCAGCTAATTGTTTTTATTTTTTGTAGAAATGAGGTCTCATTATGTTGCCCAGGCTGGTCTTGAACTCCTGGGCTCAAGGGTTGACAAGCAAATTATACAATTTATATAAAAATGTGAAAAACCTTAAACGGCCAAAATAATTTTTGAAAAAGAAGAGTAAAGTTGGAGAATTTATGATTTGATTTCAAGATTTACTATAGAATTGTATTTCTATAAAGACAGACTTAGGGATTAAAGAAACAGAATAGAGTTCAGAAATAGAACCACACATATGTGACTAAGTGATTTTCTATGAAATTATCAAGGTATTTCAATAAGGGTAAAGAAACCATTTTCAACAAATGGTAAAGAAACAATGAAATAACCAATTGGAAAGCAAAAAACAAAAAACAAACAAACATACAAACCTGGAGTCTAACCTAATTCCATACTCAAAAAAGTAGACTATTGACTTAAAAGTAGAAGTAAAAACTATAAAACTTTTTCTTTTATGCAAAGATTTCTTAGAAATGACACGAAAATATTAATTATAGTAGCAAAAACTGATAAACTCCATCAAAATTTAAAACTGCTCTTCAAAAGATACCAATAAGAAGATGAAAAGTCTAGGAGAAAATACGGTCCATTTATCTAACAAAGGACTTACATCTAGAATATGTAAAGAACACTTACAATTCAACACTTACATTTCAATAGTAAGATACATTTTTAATGGGTAAATTATCTGAATAAACAACTCAAAATCTAGACATGGCCAATAAGCATATGAAAAGATGCTCAACATCATGAGTCATCAGGAAAATATAAATTAAAATCACAGAGACACTAGTACACACCTACTAGAATGGCTAAAATCAAAACCACTGACATTACCAAGTATTGATGATGTACAGCAGAGGTCTGCAAACTATATCCCACAGGGCAACTTCAGCTTGCTGCCACTGCCTGGTTTTGTAAATCAAGTTTATTAAAACACAGTCACATTCATTCTTTCAAGCACTGTCTATGGCTGCTTTTCTGCTACAATGGCAGAGATGAGTAACTTCCAGCTTAGCAATAAAACGAATGAACTTCTGATAATCACAAGTGGACAAATCTCAAAAACATTTTTCTGTACAAAAGAAGGCAGACACAAAAGACACAGATTCAATTTACATGAAATTCTAGAACAAGCAAATTTAATTTAAAGTGGTAGAAAGCAGATTAGTGGTTGGTTGGAACCACAGGTCAGGGGCGGGGAGATCTGTGTACAAGGGAACATTTTGTGGGATGATGAAAACTTCTCTAATTTGATTGTACTGGTGGTTACACTGAGTGTATATTTTTGTAAAAACTCAAACTGCACAATTAAAATGAGTGTATTTTATTGTTACCTTAAAAAAGATACCTCAATGAGTACAAATTTGAAAAAACTTTGGGTTTTGATGGGTTTCAGAATTCAGAATTTTTCAGGTTTTTTAGAAAAGTCACACTGTACATTAACTGTATAACATCCCCAACTGGTTTTGCAGCAGCACCTCATATTTAAACATATAAATACATCTTCAGCAAATATGAGTATTCAAACTAAATGAGTTAAGTCTAGAAATAGCCAAAGTCTGGTTTTGTGGGCAAATGAGTTTTTGAATAAAAGTAAAGAAAAAACTTTGAGTGCTCAGAGTTTTTTAAAATTTAGTCTTATAGATAAGGTGTTATGGACCTGTATTTATATTCGTTATATGCTGTCTGCCCCAAGAGTCTTGTGTGCCAGGCACTGTTGTCAGATACCTGCAGGGCATACAAAACAGGTAACTGCCCTTGCCCTGTGGAGATCAGATGGGTATGATAGAGCTACCATCAGGGGCTCACAGGGTACAGGGGAGTCTGATATAGACAAGAAACAGCATGAAAGGCAGATTCTGTTAATTCATCAGGAGACACAAGGGGATGGAGAGATTAATTCAGTCTTTCCCTGAGGACATCAGGCTAGAAAGGAAGGCTTGGGTTTCATCATGATAGGTCATTATGCTGGACTGAGCCATTTGCATTTTATCCTGTAAGCAATAGCACTCCAATACGTTTTAAACTGGACTTACCAGTGATGCTCTCCGAGTCTCTGTGATTGCTATTCATGAGGTTTTCTTCACCTGTTGGTGATATAAAAATTGCATTCTGGGATTGACTCATGCAGGATCCTTTCTTGCTTTGGTTGAGAAGGACAGCTTTGGTATAAATCAGAGTAAAGGAAATCCATCAAGCCATTCAATAATGAAATGGATTTGGTCACATGGGTATTTTCTTTTAGACAGATTTTCTCCAATGAGTCAAATGACATCTGTAGCAATGAGCACTCTCATGTGATTATCATACCTTGGACAGTCATGACCTACAACAAAAACACATCAAGTGACTAGAATTCAGCATGCTCTTTAATAACAGAAATCTAATTAATTAAAATGTCTGTCATTAAAAATGTTTTTCTAATGATACATACAACATGGATAAATCTCATGCTGGAAGAAAGAAGTCAGACAAAAAAAGAGTATAGTTTATTATTTCATTTATATAAAATTCTAGAAAATGTCAACTTATCTATAGTGACAGAAAGCAGATCAGTGGCTACCTGGGGGTAAGGGAGGAATTACTAACGGGCAGAAGAAAAGTTTTTGGAATGATGAATATGTTCATTATTTTGACTGTGGTGATGGTTTTACAAATGTATATCAAAAATGATTAATTTGTATACTTGAAATGTGTAATTTGATGCATGTTAATTATATTTAAATAAAACTGTTTAATTTTTTTTAAAAGATATAAAGTAATACACTAATAACATATTGTAGGGTCTATAACATATGTAGTAGAATATTTTGCAGCAGCACGAAGGCCAGAAGGAGGGAAATGGGCATATACTGTTGTAAAGCTTTTATATTAAACATGAAAGAGTAACATACGGCTTGAAGATAGACTGTGATAAGTATACTATAAACCTGAAACCAACCAATTAAAAAACTCAAGAATTACAGATAATAAACCAATAAGGAAGATGAAATGGAATAGTACAAAACAGGGCTTTTTAATCCTGCCACAATTACATCTTGGGCCAGGTATTGCTTCATCATATGCATTGTAGGATCTTTTACTCACTGAGTCCCAGCGAAATCCCTTCCCTAGACCCTCTCCAGTTGTATCCAAAATGTCTCCAGACATTTCCAGATGTCCCGGGGCGGGGGAGGTAAAATCATCCCCAGTTGAGAATCACTAATACAACAGATGTTCAACTTAACTCATAATTAAAACAAAAATATAAACAAAAAATGTTTACCTACTAGATTAGCAAACATGAAGTTTTATTACATTCTTTGCTGGAGATGGTGTGGAGAAAGGAGCTCTTTTATACCCTGTTGATAAAAGTGCAAATTGGGGCTGGGCATGGTAGCTCACGCCTGTAATCCCAGGACCTTGGGAGGCTGAGGCAAAAGAATCGTTTGAACCTGGGAGGTGGAGGTTGTGGTGAGCTGAGATTGCACCGCTGCACTCCAGCCTGGGTGACAGAGCAAGACTCTGCCTCAAAAAAAAAAAAAAAAAAAAAAGGTGTAAATTGGTACAAGCTTTCAGAAGGCTATTTGGCAATGTCTACCAAACTTTTACATCCATACATGCTGTAACTTAACAGTTCTACCACCAGGAATTTACAGAATGGATATACTCACAAAGTGTGCCAAGATGGTACACAAGATGGTAGGGATAAGGATGCCCATACAGTATTGGTTTGGGAAAAAAAAAAGCATATACCACACAACTGAACTAAATGTCCACAAATAAATGGTTTATAATAGTGGTATATAAAAAGGAATATAATGTACTAAATATATGTGCACACTTAAAAAATTAGGAACTGTCATCAGTAAAACTGTTCAATTCTACTTATTTGATTTATATCAAGACAGTCTCTGCTTGGCAACTTGTGGCTTCTACTTATAGTTAATTCATTCTCATATCTACTCTTTACAGGCATCATAAATATTCAATAAAAGAGTTCCCCTCAAGAAGTAGAAAGGAACAAAGTCAATAAAGGAGACTGAAAATGGTTACTGGGGTAGAAGAATAGAGAAGCATTGTGAGCAAATCCTAGGGAGGAGAGTTTCAGAGATAGAATGTAAAAAGAATTAAACATTACACAAAAATCAAATAGAAAATTCGGTTTATTAAAAAAGGGGTAAGGACCAAAAAATCAATGGTAACTTTCCAGAAACCGGTTCAGCCAAAAGGTTAGATCCAAAGCCAGGCTGCAAGGTGTTGGTAAGTGAGATGGTAAGAGTGAAGTTTAGTGAGTACAGACCATGATTTTCCAATACCTAGATTCTCAGATTTCCACAGATTAGTAAAATTTCAAGCACTTCCATAGTTATTGTCATGGAATTTCTATTACTTTGTAATAGAGAAAACATTTTATTAAAAAAAAAAAGAGACACAATAAATAGCAGTCCTTCCCAGTAAAGGAGTTTATAATTTTATGTTGGAACAATAACAAAAACAACAGCCGCCCCCCCGCCCCCGCCACACACACATAAAATGTATATATATGTATATGTGAGACAGGGTCTTGCTTGTTGCTCTGTCACCCAGGATGGAGTGCAGTGGTGCAAGAACCACAGGAATTCTCCTGCCTCAGCCTCAGCCTCCCAGGTAGCTGGGATTACAGGCATGCAACACCACACCTAGCTAATTTTGTATTTTTAGTAGAGACAGGATTGCACCATGTCGGTCAGGCTAGTCTCGAATTTCTGACCTCTGGTGATTTGCCCGCCTCGGACTCCCAAAGAGCTAGGATTACAGGCATGAGCCACTGTGTCCCACCCTAGAAAGCATTTTTTTTTAAGTAGTAAGTTACATACTTGTGAAGAGAGAAAAGGAAAAGAGAGGAAAATAGTGAAGAGGGAAGGATGAAAAGGAATAGGATAAAAGCGAAGTATCTCTCATACTGGTCCATGTTGATTCTCAGAGCTGTGGTTCTTTTAATCATATTTGAATCAAAGACCACTGTGAAAATCTCATGATAATTTTGGGAACTTATACCCACCACTCTGTTACGTACTAGCTGGTTTGATTATGCATTTACGTTACCATTTATATTTTTTAGTTTCTATTTCTGCATTTACATACATCACGTCGGAACACAAAAATTATATCCTTTCACGTATGGACTCTAGATCTTTGTTCTATAGAAGAGGTTCCCAGTCCCCAGGCAATAGACCTGTACCCACCTGTGGCCTGTCAGGAACCAGGTCACACAGCAGGAGGTGAGTGAGCGAAGCTTCATCTGTATTTACAGTGGCTCCCCATCACTCGCATTACTGCCTGAGCTCCACCTCCTGTCAGATCAGTGGTAGCATTAGATTTTCACAGGAGCCCAAACCCTACTGTGAACTGTGCATTTGAGGAATCTAGGTTGCGTGCTCTTTATGAGAATCTAATGCCTGATGATCTGTCACTGTTTTCCATCACCCCCAGATGGGACAGTCTAGTTGCTGGAAAATTAGCTCAGGGCTCCCACTGATTCTACATTATGGTGAGTTGTATAATTATTTCATTATATATTGTAATAATAATAGCAATAAAGTGCAAAATAAATGTAATATGCTTGAATCATCCCCAAACCACCCTCTCCATCTCCTCTGGTCTGTGGAAAAATTGTCTTCCGTAAAACTGGTCCCTGGTGCCAGAAAGGTTGGGGAGCTTTGTTCTAGAAAACTGCTTTTTAAATTAGCTTTGGAGATTTTGCTAATGGTTTAGTCTTAATTCTTGCATACCAGAATAGAGAAAACCAAGTTGAACTAAGAACTAAGTCCACCTTAAGAATCATACACGAAAAATGCAGAATTCCAGGGAAATTCAGGAACTGGCCCAGCCTGCAGACTGTGCACCAGGTCAGGGGTGATCTGGCAATGGTATGCTCTTCCTGAGGACTTTTTAGATCTAAATAAACCCTCTGGACATTCCCTGATCTAAATCTGAGCTCCTCAGAAGATCAGTTTGGAGTAGCAGTACTGAACACAGTACCACGGATGCAGCCTGACATTAGACAAGTCAGAATTTTAACCTTATTTACTGCTTTTTTGACCTTGGGCCCATTATTTAACAATCTTGAGTCTCATTTCAGATTGTCAAAATGGGGATATTAATAACTACCCTTTATAAGAAGGGTCAGATATGAGGACTAAATAAAAAGGACAAATTCCTAGTTTGGTACCCAACATACAGTAGACACTCAAATGGGCATTCCTGTCAGCTTTCCCCTATCTCTCAGGCCTGAGAAAAGGATTATGTCTTCTGTCTAATATTTCTTAAATTTCTGGCTCAACAGCCAACTCTGTACATAGAATGACTACCATGTTTGAGTATGTAGTAGATACGGTCTGAAGATTACCACTGAGTAATCTTCATATAGAAGGACATAAGGACTAAGAAACTTTGCTCCCACTAATAAAGTTTCAAATGCGTAAAGCTGGGATCATCAAGAGTGATGATTACTAAAGCTTATTCTTTCATGGGTCTGAGGAAGGTTTGATAACAACGAAAGTCTTAACTACACCTAGTATCTTTCTCCATAGCAGTGTGGCTATACATTTCCTGTTGCTGCTACAATAAATTACTACAAACTTGGTGGCTTAAAACAACACCAATGTATGATCTTACAGTTCTGAAGTTCAGAAAAATGAAAAGGTTTCAATGGACCAAAGCTAAGGTGTTAGAAGGCTTATGCTCCCTCCCTCTCGAGGCTCCAGGGAAAAATCATTCCCTTGCCTTTTCTAGCTTCTAGAGTTGTATTACTTGGCTCAAGGTCTCTTCCAACATCTTCTATGCCAGCAGCATAGCATCTTCAAATCTCTCTCCTTCTACTGTCATACTGTCGTCTTCTGCTGTCAAATCTCCTTGGCCTCACTCCTATAAAGGACACCTGTGATTACACTTAAGGTCAAACTGGATAATCCAGCATAATCTTCCACCTCAAGATCCTTAATGTAGTCATGTCTTCAAAGTCCTTTTGGCATATAAGGTAATATTCACAGGATCCAGAAGATCAAGACCTGGGTATCTTTAAGGGCCAGTATTCAGCCTACCTCAGTGGTTAAGAATGTGGATTCTGGAACTAGAGTGCCTAAATTTGAACTCCAGCTCCATCACTTACTGGTTGGGTGATTTTGGACAAATTACTTGACCTCATTTTTTCATTTGTTAAGTGGGCCTAATAATAGGATCTACTTTATGGGGATTAAGTAAATTATGAGAGGATAATAGTAGCAGCTACCTCAGAGGGTTATTGGGAAATAACATGAGTTAATACATGTAAAGGTCTTAGAATAACGTCTTAGAATATAGTAAATGCTATGCAAATATTCATTATTATTAATATTTTTATCACCAAAGTACTATTTTATAATATTATTATTGTTATTGTACCTTACACAATGCTAGGCACAATCTAAGGCCTACTCTCAATTGCTTGATAGCATCTTCTTTCAACCTGAGAAAGAATTTACTTCCTGCCTTCTGATGAGTGACGTTAGCTTAGTGTAATTAATCATTCTCTTCCTGTCTCTCTGACGCATGAATAAACCAAAAGCTTATACAGAGTCCTAAATGCAGGAGAAACTAATCTTTAGCAAACACAAATGACACATTTTCAGTGCCTTTCCTAGTCTGTGAACATGTATTCTTTGCACTTCTTTCAGGGCCATCTACTTTCTTTGTTGGATCTTTATTCACTCTTTTTAGGAACAACTTCACTGCTTTTCTTTATAAAACAACCAATCAGGCATGTATTATTTAACAAGAAGCCAGCCCTTGTAATCCATGCACATTAAGAAGAAAATAAAGTAAAATAACCAAGTAACTTCTTTTAAGAAGCATGAGACTTCAAAAGAACAACCATAACACATCATTGACATAAATATTGCTGGCAGGACACAACATGGCTAATGACTTAGATAGTTTAGCCCAGCCACAGAACTAATTGGTCAACAGTGAATGCCTAAATATAGGCCCTGTGCCTAAAAAATATCTTGCTACTTCCTTAAAACAGGATACTCTGGCCAAAACAGCCTTATTGAGAAAGCTAAAACAACTCTGGGAAAGTTCACCTCTGCTGGGCATAGAGCCTGGGATTGCAAAAAATGCAATTATTTAGTGAAACATTTACACTGGAAATAGACTCAAAATTTTTATTTTATAAGCAATACTTTGGGGATTAATTCAAAACACATGCGGGCTGCTGGTCTGCATGCAGGAACACTGCCAATCACCAATTCAACAACAGCTCTCTTAGGCAGTGGCAACCTAACCCAGACAAAAGATAAGCTAATTTAAAAAATGATAATTTACCATGTCCCTACATAAAATAATATATTTTTGACAAAGACAGTGACTCACTAATTGTAATGTATCTGGCTACACTACAGATAAAGTTTAGAAAAAAACCACAGTAATTTAAAAACCAGATATTAAACCACATAAAGACTCTATCATGGCTTCAGCGCTAAGAGCTGAAAAAAAAAAGGGCAGGAGGAATGTCACCAGCAAAACCCAGCCCGGACAGTGAGCGGCAGACCTCAGGAAGGCAGAGGCCACATATCACCACCCAGCTGCACCGATGCCGCGGGAAAGCTACACACTGGCTACGTTCAGCACAGCTGTTCTATCAGCAATTGTAAAGGTCACCCTGAGGAACTAGGATTTGTGACCAGCAAATATTTTGTTCCTCTTTTTAATTGCCATTTGCCTTAAAGATAAGTAGAGTGTTCAGAATATGAAATATATGGAGGTCGCTCTACTTACAAACAGGCGGGATTCCAAAAGGCTGCTAAATCCATTAGTTTAAACGTCCAAAACCATGCATGAGATTTAGGCTTATGGGGTCAGTATTTCCTCCTAGTTGATATATTTTAGGCATTTTAAAAACTGTTTATAATGACTATCTGCTGAGGCAGGCAACCCCTCCCTGACACAATCTTCACCAACAGAAGGGAGGTAACCTCTGGCAGCTAAGGAATCCATATCAGAGCTTCACCTGCAGATTAGAGAAGGTCTTGAACTCATGGTGCCATCTGTGGTTTTTGATAAGTTTCCACAGCAGCACTTTCATTCACCATGCTTAGCTTTTAAGTTCTTGAATTCTTAACCTTCGCCTTTCACTGAGCAGGAATTCCACTTTATCACCAATCCCCTGCCAAAACCATTCAGTCAGTCACATTTCTTCACCTCTGGCTGACTGTCAAACCGCATAGGTACATCCTTCATCACACATGGGACTGCCCTTCATAATAATTCTTATTGTCCAGTGACATATATAATCTGTATAAGTTTCTCACTTTCAAATTGTTACACTATTTCTACTTTTGTGCCCATTAATTGACCACTAGCATTGCTTTTAGGGACAAAATAGGATTTATAACATAGAATACCTCAAAACTACGCACATGTAAAACAAACATGCTATAAATAATAATAATGGCCAAGTTGAAAATATTCATCTGTTGGTGATAGGCACAGCTGAATCCCTTGCTCTGGAGTATACTTTGTCCCTGTCCACAAGGCTTGTAAGTTACAAGTTTTAAGCAGAAGAGTTTCAAAAAATTTATAAGAAAGTTAATCTACCATGGCAAAGACTTTCTGTCCTATAGATTTATACCCTAAAATCATGATATTTTTGGATTATAGAATAAAGGACTGAAAGGACACCAAACTCAAGAAATTGGATAAGCAACGGAATAACAATATCAACATGTTTTCAAACTATACTTCTGGACAGGAATTCTATCTTTTGCTTGACGTCGCAGAGTAACAGTATCAAAGGAGACAGGAGATACATAAAAATGCTTAATACAGCATTGGCTAATATTTATACATTCCTAGTTTTATGCCTTGCTCCCATCATCCATTTTCAAATTCACCGTTTCTATAAACGGTCATGATTGGCTTAGAAATCTGAATAACAAAGCAAAGTTGTTATTTGGAAGTCAAAAATAATTAAGTGATGGTCATATGTAGTCTAGTTAAAGGAAATAAGATAGCTCAATAATACTAAAAGTAAACCTCAAACAGGTAGACTTCAATCTCACATTCATTAGACAGTCTTGATTTTGTTTCTCTTTTTTGAAATTTGAGACAGGGTCTTACTCCATCACCCAGGTTACAGTGCAGTGGCGTGATCTCCGCTCACTGCAACCTTCACCTCCCGGACTCAAGTGATCCTCCCAGCTCAGTCTCCCAAGTAGTTGGGACTACAGGCACCTGCCACCAAGCCCAGCTAGTTTTCGTATGTTTTTGTAGAGATGGGGTTTTACCATGTTGTCCAGGCTGATCTCAAATTCCTGAACTCAAGTGATTTGCCCGCCTTCACCTCCCAAATTGCTGAGATTATAGGCATGAGCCACTATGCCTGGCTTTGATTTCTTTCTTTAAAAGAAAGAGCAACTTGACATAAACTCTACCTGAAATTCTGTAGCCTCTTAAGTGAGAAATATGTTCTCTGTGCCATCTGACATAAAAGCTACCCAATGCTATATAGTGATATTCATTGTAACATTGCAAAAGCCTTTTCAAGATAGATTTTCTTATAACTTTTCAAGAATGAAGACTGAGTTTAGTGTGCATTATTTAAATATTTGAAAGTTAGATCAATGGAGAAAGTAAGTGTTATTAAAAGTTACTATTACCAAATCATATTTAATAAAGTATACATTTTATTACCTTAACATCTGACAACAGAGCTTCTCTTAGGAAAGAAATACTTTTTGTTTGGGAAAATACTTGGAAAAATCTCTTAAGATACAAGGTAAGGCCTCATAGCATCAAAAAAAGGCTAAACTGCTCTGCGTGAGACCAGGGAAATAACTGTGTTTTCTTTCTCCTAAAAGGGAGAGGGAAGAGAGAGGTCCCATGTAACTTGTTTTGACTTGCTAAAAGTAGTAAATGGAACATAGACAAAAAATAAATCTCTAGTCCAATAAATTAAGTCTCTCTATCTTAGTATCTTGCAAATGACAGGCATTCAACAAATATCTGCTAACTGAATAAATCAGGCTATAGTCAAGTTACATCCTTGTAGTCTATAGTAGGGAGGAAAATGAACTACATAAGAACATGAGACTGTTAGAACACATGGAAATGGAAAGCTTTCTTAGCCTAATTTACAAAAATCTACATAGGTCTCTCATGGGTTTCAGTAAGGGTATGTGTACATGCAGGGCTATATCAACCAAGCCCATCAGTTACTATAAAGGTGCAAACATTCCCTAGAGATGGGACTGACAACATGGTGGCAAAAATACCACAAAATCTTTAACACTTTTTTTTGGTTTTATTTTTCATAGTTTTCTTACTTTAAAAAACACTGATGGTAAGATGTTTTCCTCCTAGAGTCCATACATGATAATGAGGAAAGTTCAATAAACTGCCATGGGAGGAAAGAAAAAAGTCCTTAGATAGACCAGGCTGAAAATAAATTGATGACTCAGGATCATTACTAAGGATGGCAATTACTGTGTTATAATATAATGACTACAGTGGTATCCTACAGGATTATAAACTTTTAAAGAGGTTTTTCTGGGTGACGTAGCCAAGATGGCAAAACAGAAAACAACCCACGCATATCTGGCCCCCAACAAGTCTGCATCCATCCATAGTCAAAGAGCTCTTTCTCCCTGTACTAAATAATCCCATGCTAACTTTTTTTGAGATTTTAAGTCCATTTCTAATTTTGTTTCCTCCCTCACTGTGAGGCTATCAACTATTACACTTTACTGTTGCTAGTTTGCCTCTCCCCTTTCTAACCCGCTGTTGGCTGAGAAACTAGATAACCAGGTTATCAGAACACTCATGAGGTGTCTGCTTGACTGAACTCCAGGACCTGTTTTTCTGCCCTTGGCTGGTTTCCCAAGTACCTCTTTCTTTCATCCCTCCAGCACCAGAGATTTAGCTGGCTTTCTCCTCCTCCTTTGGCACTGTTGGCAAGCGCTTTTCTCACCTGGTATTCTTTTACCTAGGCTAGCTATGAATACACTCTGTCCTTTCTTAACCGTTTCCTAAGAAAAGACTGGTCTTCCTCTATTCTTTTGTGAGAATTTTACTGTTAATTGCTAGGGGAAATATAAAGTGGATTATAAATATATAAAAAAAGGTTTAGGAAATCTTAACATTCCTCATTACGATTTTTGCTCTTAACCCATTTATTCCTAGTGTTCCATTACTGGAATGCTAAGCTTGTGGGAGTTATTTATATCCTACTGCTCAAGGTCATCGCCAAGGTCTGATTTCTCGCACACAAAAATTTGCTACTCAGGAGGCTAAGGCAGAAGAATCACTTGAACCCCAGAGTAGAAGGCTGCAGCGAGCCGAGATCGCACAGCTGTACTCTAGCCTGAGCAACAAGAGTGGAACTCTGTCTCAAAAAAAAAAAAAAAAAAAGTGCAACCACTGGCATAGATGGGTTAATCAGTGTTTACTGACTCCTTTTCTTGGATGATCCCAGAAGATGGCTGCTCACTAGCCATTTCTCCCTCATTATACTGCAAGCTCCTCAAAAGAAGGGATCTTATCTTTTATGTCCAGAACCTAACAGCAACCGGCACATAGTAGTCTTGCAAAATACATGCCTAAGACCTACAAGCTTAATCATTAAAAATACCAATACACTGAATTACAGAAGTAATTTAATGAACAAAGTTGATATTAATACATTTTCAATACAACATCAACTAAATTAATTGCCTTGAAAAACACAATTAAGCTAAGATTGAACATTCTAAAGTAAAATACTTAACGAGCTTTATGAAAAACTGCATAAGAGTTTGGTGTTAAAAGGGTGCTTTATCATTTTTATAGCAATGACACAGTACATACTTTTCTGTAATAACTAAAAAGAACTAGTTGTCAGTCTCATAGGAAAGCCAAACTGAACATTCATTTGGCTTATTGCTTAGTTTTATCACAATTTCCACTAAGAGAATTTGCATATGAATGCATTTAAAATAAGCTCCACATCAAATGAGAAATGACCAGATATCTTCTTTTAAAAACTCACAATTCCTAATAAAAGCTTCATTCGTAGTCTTTTAATTTTGTAACTAAAAATAAAGACAAATTCCGTGGTTTGGCCTAGTACTAGCTGAGAAAGTTAAGAATGGTTGAAATGTTTTCTTAGTTGTTAAATTACATGCTTTAGGAACAATAGCAGCATCTCAGAGACATTTTAGTTGGTTTCTAGTCTCCTCCTCCTTTCTTCCTACAGACAGTGTGTTCTTTCTTTTTATTTTTACCTCCAGAGAGAGAGTCTTACACTGTTGCCCAGGCTGGAGTGCAGTGGCGTGATCTCCGTCACTGCAAACTCTGCCTCCAGGTTTAAGCAATTCTCCTGCCTCAGCCTTCAGGGTAGCTGGGATTACAGGCACGTGCCACCATGCCCAGGTAATTTTTGTATTTTTAGTAGAGATGGGGTTTCACCATGTTGGACAGGCTGGTCTCGAACTCCTGACCTCGTGATCCGCCTGCTTCGGCCTCCCAAAGCGCTGTGATTACAGGTGTGAGCCACGGAGCAGTGTGCTCTTTCTTAACCAGCAAGCTTCCTTTTGTTGTGACCTATACCGCTGGCCTGAATAACCCCAAAGAGAGGTGCCTATGGTGGAAAGCAATAAGAGTAGAGAGCAGAGATTTGATGCTTGGACCCCAAACATGTATTTACTTTACAAAAATGATGAATTTTTGAGCAATCAATTTTCTAAATTGACTTGCATTTTAAATATAAAGATGCAGTTAAGTCCTCCTGAAAAGGTCACAAAACCATATGGAATAGGGATGCTGCAAATTCAGTTGTCAATCATGGGCCTCACTTCATAGGCACTCCCCCCATTAACCTCTTAAACTCCTTCCTTTTCTGAGACAATTCCATACCACAACTTTTCTCACGTATCTCTGACCGCCTATCTGTTCTCCATTTCTCTTATTCTCATTTCTCCCACTGATAAATCCATATAATCTATAGCTAGCTTTCTCTCCAAACTGAGAATTACGGACACGCATAATCTAAATTATGCATTTGCATACTTGTTAAGACTTGTTGATCAGAGTGTAAATTAGTAGTCCTCTTGGAGAAGGAACTGGGTGGCTGGAAGACAGAAAGGAGACAGAAACTTACTTTTTATCATATACCTTTCAATTTTTCTACCGTGTGTATATGTATACCCAGTTAACAGGTCATTTAATATAACTCGACAGTCTCTCCTCTTGCCTTCTCTAAACCTTGCTCCATTAATTATCCCTATCTTCCATCTGTTTCACCTTCTTCTTTGGCTTATTAAACATGCTCCAATTCTTCCATTTTATTAAAAACTACCATTAAAAAAAATCTCCCTTTCCCAAGACTTTGGGTTCCCCTCTACTTACTCTTTGTCCTTATCCAAGCTTCTTCAAATACTCTCACTTTGTTTGTCCCACCTCTCATTCATACCTCAACCCCACTACAACCTGATTTCTTCCAAAATCACTCTCCTTGAGTCATCAACAGTCCCTGCTAATCAATCCAATCATAACTTCTTAGTTGTTATCTTAGGTCATCTCTGGTTTATACTGCTGACTACTCTCTATTTCAACTTCCCTTCCTTGACTCTCCTGGAGACAGACCTTACAATGCTCATTCTCAAACTCCTCACTGGATCATTCCTTTCCATTTTCTCCCCTTGATCCTTAAATGTTAGTGTTTTCCAGAGTTCCAACTGTGACCATATTTTGTACTGTTCTTGTTGTAGTTGCTTTTTCATTATCTTTTTGTGAACCAACCACTACCACAAATTAAATTATCTTTTTAGTGGTAGTGACTCTCAATCTGGCTCTTCAGACAGACTTCTTGACTTCACTCAAATTTCCCACAGGCTGATTATGATCCACTGAATACTAGATTCCTCCATCCCTCATCCTGCCACATCCAATCCATTAACAAATCCTGTATACCCTACTACCAATATATACCTCAAATCTACTCACTTTTCTCCATCCTCTCTTCCACCAGCCTAGTTCAAGCCATTATTATCCAACAAACCTCCTAACAGGTCTCTGTGCTTAATCACAGCCTTAATGTTTAAGCCATGATTAAGCACGGAGCCCTGTTATGTTAGTCTTCTCCATTCTCTATAAGGCAGCAAGAATACTGTTTTTAAAGCTAAACTCCTCCTTAAAAAAATCCAAAGGTTCTCTACAATAAAACCACACCTCTCATCACAGTCTGTGAGGTCTGGCCTAGCCTAGTCTACCCCTGCCTTCTTTTGCTCCTTCATCTTATACCACTCTCCTCCTTGCTGATACTCAGTCACAGAGACACAGACCTTTTCTTACTTCTTTTAATTCCTCATCACACTCTCTCTTACCTATAGGCCTTTGTAACTGTTGTTCATTATACCTGGAATACTTTTTCTCTCTTGTTCTTCATATGCCAAATACTTCTCACATTTAAGTCTCAGCTTAAAACTTACCAGTCTACTTGATCTAAAGTAGCCTCCTCTGCCTACCTTTGCTCTCTAACTCAGCATCTAATTTGTTTCTTTAACACATATTACAAAAATTGTAATAATACATTTGTAATAATATACAAAAATTGTAATATATGTGTGAAAGAAACAAATTAGATGCTGAGTTAGAGAAGAAAGGTAGGCAGAAAAGTCTATTTTATTTCTTCTTGAAAGGAAGGAGAGGGTGCCATCTTCTCCCTCCTCCTTGCTGATCCGAAGAGGAATATAAAATGTCAGAAGCTCAAGCAACTCAATAAATAATTGGTGTTGAAATGAACTATTAGCTAAACTGGTGGGGAATTCTTTCACCATTAACATGCATAAGTAATCAACTCCACTGTTATACATATAGTATAATACTGTTAAATTAGACCCTATTTAACTATTCCTTCCTTTTTTGTGACTTGTCAAAAAGCTTTCTCAAAAGAAAGAACTTAGAGTTTGGCAAACGCTGGGAGATAAATATAGATAAGCTCCAAAGACCTCAAGGATCTTTACAAAATGAATTAGTTCCATCGCTATATCACCAGCAGACTTTGTACACTCATTTTCTAGCATGAATAAACCACAATTCAGGGTAGTTACACAGGGTATCTCCAAGGTTATGTGAGTCAGTGGTAAAGCTAAGAATAAAGTCAGAATATTACTTATATATGTAAATATTAAGCAGCCAGTTGAAAAATAAAATTTCAATAAAATTATCTCAATTAACAACTGGTCAAACAGCTGTTCATTGAACAGCTTTCAACAAACGCCATTTGAATTAAACCAAAAGTACTAAAAAACGATAAATAGTAGTATTCAACAGCCTCTGCCCAAAGGGAGGTTAAAGATTTAAGAAGTCTAAGCTCCAAAAGGGAGAGCTCTAATGATCTAGATTAGATCTAATATCCAATGAGCTAAGAAATCTAAGAAAATAAGATACTACCAGATAATAAATACTTGATGAGTGTTAAAACAGAATTGTCGGGAGAGAGTTCTTTTCTAGCTGGCTTCACACAGGATATGAGATTTAAGGTGGACTCCTTAAAGGTGAAAAGATTTGGATAGGTGAGAAGAGTATCTGGTAGAAGAAAATAATAATAATAATACCCATCGGCAAGTAGCAGACAGAGCCAGGTTGGCAGCAGTATACAGACCAATTTGAGTGGGAAGAATTATGGGGAAGGTATTTGGAGATTTAAATTTGACTAGTTCAGATTAAGAAGTCTGAAGCGGATCCTGCAGGGAACACATTTCTAAATAGAAGTGACCTTTGAGAGAAATAAATGTTAATGCAGGATGCAGGATCAATTTTGGGAATGGAGAGATTTGAGACAAAAATAATTAGAAAATTTTATCATATTATACATGGATTATTTTAATAAAGGTACAAACTAGGTGAATGGAAACCGTGAGAAGGATTTGCAGGTTTGTGAGACAGCGAAAACAGGACCTGGTAACTGATGAATTGGGGCTAGATGAAATTTTTCCTCTCCTAAAAGATAAAACTACATCTGGCATATGCCTCAATTATTTGGGCTTCAAACCTTACAACTTCTCTTGCTCCTCACTCCCTGAGAATTCTCTTCCCCAGACATTTGCCACGCTCCCCACAAACTGGCTTCTCCAGCTTCCCCAACCACACAGTATACTCCAGCCAAACAAAGGACTGCATTTACTAGTTTCCTAGACATACCAAGAAATTCTCAGTCCTATAATTCTGTCCATGCTCTTTCTTCTACCTTTAATGTTCTCTCCCCATTCTACATATCCAAATTCTAGCCATGCTTCCCACATCAGCTCAATGCAACTTTTCCCAACAGGCCTTCCGAGAAACCCCAACTTGAAGGAGGTGCTGCCTCCCAACACTCTCCACTTTTCTCTAAAGCACTTTTTAAAACCTTAGAGCTGTTCCTTATCTCCTCTGATAAACTGCATACCTCTTACAGCAAACATACTTATTTTTTTATTGTTCTGCCCTCTTTTCACAAATAAAGATGTTGATAAATATCATATGGAAACAGCACAGTGTAAAGCCAAGAACACAGACTCTGAAGACAGACTGAATCTTAACTCTTCTGCTTATTAGCTATGTGATCTTGGACAAGTTACTTAACCTCTCTGTGCTTCAGTATGTTTACGTATAAAATGAATAGTATGTATTTCAAAACGTTGTCAGAAAATTTGGCTTAAAACTGTGTCATCATAAAAGTGTCTATTAAACACATAAGATCATTTTTTAGGATGGAAATATATTGAATATTCTGATAGCTGTATAAAGCTTTATGATCTATATAAGGAAAAGCAAAATGTCAAAATAAAGCCAGCCTCTGGGTACAAACAGCTATATATAAATTTTTTCTATGTCTTCTTATGTATACCCTAAGGGTTAGCTGTGCCCTTTACAATCTTCTTTCTATTAACAGTGGCTCTGTTTTAGTTAGACATTTATGAGAAAACTGTTAGTTCACCATCCTGTGGCAATAGCTACCTTGGTCTCCTTGCCTCCAGTCTTATTACCTTTAATTGATCCTTTACAAGTCTTAGTCTTTCTAAAACTCAAATCTAATGTTTCTCCACTGCTACAAACCCCCTCCATTCCATCTTCCTTAGCATAAACTTTTTTTTGGTGGGGGGGACGGAGCCTTGCTCTGTTGCCCAGGCAGGAGTACAGTGGCACAATCTTGGCTCATTGCACCCTCCGCCTTCCAAGCAATTCTCCTGCCTCAGCCTCCTGAGTATCTGGGATTACAGGCGTGTGCCACCACGCCCAGCTAATGTTTGTATTTGTAGTAGAGCCAGGGTTTCACTATGTTGACCAGGCTGACCTCAAGTGATCCGCCTGCCTTGGCCTCCTAAACTGCTGGAATTACAGGGGTGAGTCACCATGCCTGGCCAGGATGAAAGGTAAGCCCCTTGGCATCTCATGAAAAATCTTCCTAATCTGGCTCCAGCCCAGTCTCCAGTTTCATTTCTCTCAACACTTCTCTCCTCACCAAAAAACCTCAATCACCTAACCACAGCTTAAAGGCTTTTTGCATGTCATTCCTTTTACCTAGAGCACCTATCTGTTAGTTTGCTAGGAGTTCCATTAAAACAAAACAAAACAAAACAAAAAAAACCACAGACTGGGTTGCTTCAACAACAGAAATTTATATTCTCACAATTCTGGAGGCTAGAAGTACAAAATCAAGGTGGTGGCAGGTTTGGTTTCTCCTGAGGCCTCTCCTTGGCCTTCTTGATGTATCCTCACATGGTCTTTCCTTGGTATGTGCATCTCTAGTGTGTCTTTTTGTGTTCAAATTTCCTTCTTATAATAAAAACTGTCAGACTGGATTAGAACCTACCCTAACGCCTTCATCTGAACTTAATCACCCCAAAGCCCTGTCTCCAAATATAGTCACATTCTGAGGTTATGGGTGTTAGGGCTTCAACATAATTTTGGGAGGACACAAATCAGCCCATAACAACCCCTTCCCCTTTTCTCTGCCCAGGCTAATTCCCATTTGTTTTCCCAAGACTGGTCCAAGCTTTCTCACTCCAGGCTGGCCTCAGTGTTCTTTCTCTGTTCCCAAAGTACCTCTGCATGCTGCTAGCCTATTGCTCAATACGCTATATTAATTGTCTCTTTCCTTTTTCAAACCACATTCCTTAAAAGCAAAGACTAAATTCCTATCATTCGCACAGTGTGTAGCACACAGAAGGTGTTTAATAAAGATTTGATCATTGAAGGGAAATCAAAGAAAGAACATAGACCTTGAAGTACAAAAAACATGGGTTCAAATCCTGGTTCCACCATTGACTTTAATTACTTTGGGCAAGTAATTAAATGCTGAACTTCTATTTTAAATAAGGTCGTTGTAAAGACACATGACTTACTTATAATGAAAGCACCCAGCTGTGGGGCTGGTACACAGTAGGTGCTCAATAAATGTTAGACTACAGGTTTTGATCTTGTCTGCTGTGACACTCAGTTCTACCATTTAGTAGCTACACGACCTTTGGTATATTTACTATCCTCTCTTTGCTTTAGCTGCCTATCTATAAAAACACCTCAGTGCTATTGTGAGGATAAGTTAATACAGGTAAAACATTATCTATCACACAGTATCATATAAATGTTTCCTATTATTATAAGAACACTGCAGATCTGAACAGATGATTAAACCATGAATAATTTAGTTCCTTTAATTACTAAGTCATTTAAATGTGACCATTACATTTTTGCCTCCTATTTCTTACCAACTAAACAGGATGGTAACTAAAGAGGTTCAAAACTGGTACAGGTGATATAATCAGAGCTCAAAATAAACATGAAATAAGATATTACCTGTCTTATTCCTTATATTGGTATTTAATGTATTTGGGGCACTAAAATAAAGAAATTTTCAATGGAGAATAACACTTCTCCGCTCATATTTAAATTTTTTTTTAGAGGTGTTGTCTCTGTCACTCAAACTGGAGTGTGGTAGTGCCATCATTGCTCAAGGGATCCTTCGATCTCAGCCTCCCAAGTAGTTGGGACTACAGGTGCAAACAACCACATCCAGCTATTTTTTTTTTTATTTTTGGTAGAGATGGGGTTTTGCTATGCTGAATAGGTTGGTCTCAAGCCATCCTCCTGCCTCTGGCTCTCAAAGTGCTGGAATTACAGGCATGTGAGTCACCACGCCCAGCAGGGTCATATTTTTACTTGCAGACTCACAAAACCTGTTAACTGGAAAGAACCTTTTGATAAAAGTCCAGTCTTGTAATTTCTTATATAAGTAAAGTGAGATGGATTTGGAATAGGCTTCTAGGGTCTTACTGAGCAGTTCAGTGTGAAATGGGAATTGTAGGCAGAGAGAATGAGTTTGTTCAAAAGTACTAAAGTAGGGTTTCAGGACTGATTCCAGATGTCCAAGGTGTGTTGGAACCAGTCTTAGACAATAACACTGGACAATCCTCTTTAACTACTCAACCTTTAAAGTCTGTAATTTCTGAAGTACGTATTAGTTACCTGATATGTGACTTTGAAGCAAGGCAGATCTAGATTTAAATCTCCCCTTGTTACATAAGCAAAGTATTTGAGCCTCAGATTGGTGCGATACATTTGTTAAAGTGATTAAGTGAGCTAAGTATGAAGAGCTCTTACCTGGGGTGCCTGGCAGATTGCAAATACTAAAGTGTTGGTTCTTTCTAACCTCTTCCATCATATGAGTAAGTCTATAAGCTAACAGAATACTGTCTTTCACACAGTATGTGCTCGCTAAATGTCTGAGACTTCTTGGACGTTAATTTTAAAAATAGAAAGCTGGGGCCAGGCACGGTGGCTCACGCCTGTAATCCCAGCACTTCGGGAGGCCGAGAAGGGCGGATCACGAGGTCAAAAGTTAAGAGACCATCCTGGCCAACATGGGAAAACCCCATCTCTACTAAAAACACAAAAATTAGCTGGGCATGGTAGCGCACATCTGTAGTCCTAACTACTCAGGAGGCTGAGGCAGGAGAATCGCTTCAACCTGGGAGGCAGAGGTTGCAGTGAGCCGAGATCACACCACTGCACTCCAGGCTGGCGAGAGAGACTCCATCTTAAAAAAAAAAAAAAAAAGGAAAGAAAGCTGGCATAACTGCTGGGATGATAAAGTGTCTTCATCCTGACCTTTCTCACCACTAAATGTCCTTCACAATTTAAGTGTCGTGTCACCACCATTAACATGCTATTTGGAGACCACTGTAGCGCAGACTTCCAAGTCAACAGCAAAGATCTGAAGGTCAGGAAAAGATTTATGGAAACCAAGAACCGAAAAGGTTGCTTTTGTTCCTACAGTTCGTTCCACAAACTTGATGAATTTTCTGTGAAAAGTTACTTTTTTTTTGGCGCAGAAACAGCAAGTCTAAGCAAAAGGTGCATGAGCAAGTAATTAAACTTATCCCTATTATTATGACGCAGTTTTTTTTTTTTAGGTTAAAAGACTATTTTGGGGCTGGTACTAAAAAGGAAATGTGTCAATATCTATTATTTACGCTTCAAACTAAAGTCAGCCGTTTTTCTTTTTCAAGACATGTGGCATCTGGCTCGAAATCAATTGCAAGAAAAGCCCAACTCTATTTGACACATTAAGAGCTCCTTCCAATACCCTCTCCTCCCACTTACATCACAGATGGCGACAGAGGCTTAAGGTTTAATGCCCGACCCTAAAGCCACTCATCCTAAAAGACAGGGCTCCAGATGGATGCTGTCTGGCAGAGGATGAGGCGCTATGAGAAGCTGCCAAGCCTCTGATGTGCAGCTGGGCTGAATCCCGATGTCGGAGTCCAGCGCCCATCACTTTACACCCACACTTAGGAAACAACCCACTCCTCACCGCGGGACTGGGACCCAGCCCTCCCGTACCCAGCCTCCGCCTCCGGCGTCAGCGCGTGACCTCCGGGGACCGGAGGAGCTCGGGGCGAGGAGGTTCCTCAGCCTTCCGGAGAAGTTGTCAAGGGCAAGTTCGGGTTGTGAGCGGATAGCTTACTCACTGCAGTGGCCCGGCATCCTCCGTTGTCCGCCCGCGCTTCTTCAGGAAGCTCGTAATGCGGCGGCAGCCTGCGAGCAGCAGCTGAAGCTACCGCCGCTGTTTCCACTGCCAGCAACCGGCTGGGAGTGGCAGGGCCAGGCGAGTGACTTCACAACATCATCTCTCGGCGACCTCGGTTCTGCAGCCACAACGGGTCAATGGCAGCCCCCACACAATTGGGGAAACCAGAGGAGACCCACTCTCCCAGCGGCCTCCACGGCCCCAGCGCAAGACCTGCTGGGAATTGTAGTTTCCTAGCCGCCCCGCCCCACGCTCGAAGGCCCCGCCTTCTCACCGCTCAGCCCCGGGGCAGGAGGCGGGGCCGCGTCCCTGCGGGTAGCCTGGGGTTGGAGTAGATCTCCTAGCCCCCGGCCCCGGTTGCGGCCGCGCCGCCCTCTCGCGCCTCGCGCCGGGAGCGGGCCCGGAGCGCTAGCCTAGCTCCTCCGCGAGCCGGTCTCCGGCGCCCGCCCCGGTCCGCACCGCTAGCAGTCTGAAGAGAGTCGCTGGCCGTGGTCGCCGCTAGGGTAACAAGGGGAGGCAGGCCCGGGAGGGAAGGGTGTCAGGGCCGGTGGGGGACGTGAGGGAGTGCGCCTTGGTCCGCTCACGCCGGGAAGCCCGAGGCCAGAACGCGCCCAGCCCACCTCGAGCCGTAGCACCGGCAGCTGGTGGAGCCGTGGCAAGAATGCGGCCCGGCGTGGCGAGCGGCCCCTGCGCTCGTGCAACTCAGGCTCACCGGGGCCCCGGGCCGCGGGTTCTCAGCCCGCCGGGTGGTGCCTGCCGGGTTGGCCGTGCCAGGTGCGCAGAGCCCAGGCCGCCCGGACGCCCTCTCCCCGCAGCCCTCACCTTTGGCCGCGCTCTCGAGCTTGGCGAGTTTCCACACCGAAGACACCCTCAGACCCCAGCTTTATCTGCAGGCTTCTGCAAGTTCGCTGCAGAGTCCCCCAAAGAAGGGCTAGGAAGGAACCTTTTACAAAATTAAATGCTCGAGTGTCGTTTTTGTCCTCGGTTTTTCAGTTCAAGGCTGTCTTATTCCCTGCTGGGTCTGTTGTCAAGTACCTTTTCCTCAAAACGTGATAAGAACATGTAACTCGGTGCCTACCTAGAAGCACGGTGCCTGGCACACAGTAGGCGCTCAGTAAAGATTTGTTGAAAACATGAGTCACTAAGCTTGGAAAATTCTCCCGAGTTGTGCGTCGCTATGATCTTTAAGATTTTATGGGTTCCCAAAATCACTTTGAAAATTACAGTAATTTTAAAGCTCAAAAAAGAGAGTTACATCGGGTTATTTTTGTATTCCCTGTAGCAATGGCCTCTGTTGAACGCCTAAATTAACTCAGAACCCGTGTTCTGTGAGTAGATTAGCCCTTGTGGTTTCTACAGAAAGTGTTAATCTTTCAGATTAAAGTCTTCACATGAACCATTCTATTACGGAAGAAATTGAAATTACTTATAAAGCTTTATTGTAATTAGCGTTTTAGATACAAGTGCAAGGGATTGCGCTGATGTACTTGTGAATGCACTCAGAAATATAGGTCTCTTAAGTATGACTTTTTTTAAAAAAAAAGGGTTTATATTCATATCTCCTGAAAGAGCATGCCAGAGAAAATTATAATAACAGCAAATCCCCCACCCCCACCCCTTTGCTGGGTGCAGCTGCTGCCTTGACCTCAAAATGTCTTGTAAAATTATCTCTAAATAGTCTGGTGTATCTAAGGCAAAAATCTCTGGGATTAAACCACCCCATAGGGACAACCCTTTTAGTACTAAGAATTCTCACCAGAGTGTGTCTGTTTCTTCTGAGCTTTTCTTGGGGAAGGGGGGTGGTGGCGGGGAAGGCAATGTAATGGAGTTTCAAATTGTTAACACAAAATCGTAACAACTTGCTGACACTGAGTGAAAAAAGCAGGATACAAAGTCATAGTAACCAGAAAATTTGGTTAATCACGACATCCATAACCTTTCTGCTTGTGGGAAGGTCAGATACAAGTGGCCAGGGCCTTGTCTGTCTTGATTACCAGTGGGTGTCCACAGTGCCTGACCCATATTAGCCATTCATTAAACACTTGTGTAATGATTACTTGGCTGTTACAGATTAACAGTGTAATGACTATGGGTGTGTAGTTTCTTCCTTTACTTGGATATCTCCTTAGAATAGATGATTAGTAGGAATTTTACTGGGTCGAAAGGTATGAATATTTTCATGATTATTGAAACATTGACAATCTGCTTTCCAAATAAGCCTTACTATTTTGTACTGCCATCAGTATATTTGAGTGTACCTTTCAAAGCATAGTTCAAGCTGATACAATGTTTGCTGGTTAGGGGCACTTTGAGATGTAACTCATTTGATCTCAGTCACCTGGAAGGTTGACAGGGCAGGCATTGCTTTTCCCGTTTTGTAGCACAGCAAACTCCAATGTCTTAACTTGAGGGTAATGAATGCCAGGTGACTAAATGATCACAACCTTTCAGGTCCGTCTTCCTCCCAACCTCTACTTTTGGTTCGTAGTGAACATGCTGAATAAATTCACCTCTTTCCTTAGTAATAAAATTGGATATTTAATAGTTTTTATGGCTTACAAAATCTTCCCTTTCTCATTTTGCTCACATATTTGTAGATGGGTTCATTAAATTTGGGGACTTCATTAAACTGAAATAATGAAGCACAATTTAGATGAAAGATGATATTGGTTAGATGTAAAGGAATACTCTATACCTGCAAACTTACGAGATTGCCACCCTTTCTGTTAGTAAAGGTCTGGAAACCTTCGATGGTGATTTTGTATCTCCTTGAATTAATTTCCTAGTCTGTTGTTCTGATTCTTTCCTATATCTGCTGGTCAGGGACCCCAAATGATTTAGTAGGTAATTAATAAGAGTTTTGGAAAGTCTCAAAGTTTAGTTATAATACGTGGAATCATTGAAAATTCTTGGAGTTTAAGTGACACCATTGATATCAAAAGTGGGTCCAAAATTGGTTTTCTAATTGCTTTCAAATTTGCTCGGCGTTCTTTAAAAAACAAACCGTATAGAAAAGATAGGGAATGTATATGCAAATACTTTGAAGCTTTGGAAATATTCGGAAACTCTTTTCTTTTTCACTCTGCTTCTCTGTTGTGATGTCAGATCCCAAATAATGTTCAGTTAAAAAAAATATTCTTTAAAGATGCTTTTCAGGAATATCTCCTTGTGTCAAGGAGTAGCTGCCTATATATTGGATGTCAAGGGACAGCTGCCTAAATACTGGGTGGGTTTAAGGCAACTAGTTCTTTAAGGAACTTTTATGTGATTCTAAATTATTTGCTTTTGTTTTTTATGGTAGGATATAGCTGCATTTTGAAAGGAAGCTAAAACAAAAGCCTTCTTTGGAATAGATGGATTTTTGTCACTTTCTGTGAACTAAAGCGATTCAATGTCTCTTTTGGTAAGTTTTTGTTAACATAGATCTGGTTTTGTTCTGTCAGAGTAGTTGGATGTTAATGCCAAGTCATAATAAAAGGCATATTCTGATGGGATATTATTATGCTGTGAGATGTTGTTTTGACCTGATTGACTTCTGGACTTGAGAAATGAATCACATTCTCATTGAGTTTTTCTTTCTTTCATAAAGAACTTCTCCTATCTTCCGATAGACTCATCATTCTAATCCTTTGTCCCATATCTACTTTTCTCATAGGTGTTACACTTAGATATGCTGCTCATACTGTTAGCTATGCCTTATCTTTTAAATCTTTCAAAAATTCCTTTTACAAATTTTCATCTGACCAAAGGCAAGCCAAATAATATTAAAAATAAGCCCTTTGACTTAACTGGAAACAAATAATTTGGATCAATGTATAATATGAGGTATAGCTGCCAACTGGTTTTTTATTTATGTTTAGCTCCATGGTATCTACTTTAGATTAAGTAGCTTGAGGACTTTCATTCTGTTTTATACATAATATAATATTTGAATAGGGAATACTTATATTAAAACGGTGGTCTTTTAGAAAGTAATGAGTAGACCGAGTGTAGTGGCTCACACCTGTAATCCCAGCATTTTCGGGGACTAAGGCTAGAGGATCACTTGAACCCAGGAGTTCAAGACTAGCCTAGGCAACATAGTGAGACCCTGTCTATATAAAATATTAGCCAGTTGTGGTGTCACATGCCTGTAGTCTCAGCTACTCAGAAGGCCAAGGTGGGAGGATCACTTGAGCAAGGGATCAAGGCTGCAGTGAACTGTGACTGTGCCAATGCATTCTAGCCTGGGTGATAGAGGGAGATCCTGTATGATGATTTGTAGTTTATAAATACTTTCATATATTTCTTTCATAGTTCCAAATTGTGGAAAATTAGCAGGACAGGTAGCATTATCTTCATTTTCAGTTTGTCTAAGATTGCAAAATATTGGAGCCAGGTATCAGACTCATATCTGCCAATCTATTCTATCAATTACCAAGGCTGAGAGGCAGAACTATGAAAGTAGAAGACTGTATTGTTAGTAATATGGAAAATACATAACACATTTACTTACATGTTTAAAGTAAAGCTTTACCACTTGAAAGAGGAGCTTTATATATCTGGAAAATACACAGAGGTGAAATGCCTTATTCTCTAAAGGAGGGATCAGCAAACTTTTCTGTAAAGGCCAGAAAGTATTTACATGCCCTTTGGTCTTTGTTACAGATATTCTTCTGCTGAAATACTAGCAATAAAGCAGCCATAGGCAATATATAAATGAATGAATGTGTCTGTGTTCCAGTAAAACTTTATTCACAAAAACAGGTGGTTGGTCAGATTTGGCTCATGGACCATAGTTAGTTTGCCTACCCCTGCTCTAAAGGATTACTTAAGATTTACAGTTTTACAAACTGTAAAATTTTGCAAAAAGATAGAAAGCAAAATCAGCAAAGGAAAAAGGTATGTGGGGTGAAGTTCAGAGGAAACCAGGCACAAGCTTTCAAGAATCTTTTCTCAATGCAGTCCCATAGGATATGCACAGTTCCCCCAGAGTTGTGACATGTGAAATGTTGTCTGCTAGGGAAGCTCATTAGAGACTTGGATTTAAGGTTTTTATTGGGGACTTATCCTGTGGCACTGTCTGCTAGCAGGTAACAAAATTCCAGTCTCCCAGGAAAAAAGCCAGATGTTCAGCATAAACCATATTATTTGCACCAACAGTTGAGACACAATGAGTGATTCTTAGGAAGGGAACCTCCGCAAAATCCCAGTTCCCAGATACCAGCCAAGGATCAAATTTATAAGCAGCTCTTTTCTAATAGCTCTTTTCTAATAGGCCTACTATGTTAATTCTTCTTTTGCACAGTGGTGGTAATGGTTGTTGTGAAAAATTCAAGCTAAATGTTGCGAAAATATAGAAATACCAAACAATATATAAATGGCCTGCCTAGCTTGTGGATGTTTTCAATATGAACAACACTAATAAGTGTCTTCAAAAACTGTTTTACTGTGAATGTTATTCACCCTAGGAAGCCATTAGAAACTCTGCAAAGGAATCAGTTGTATGGCTATCTTGACATTGTTAGCATCTGTTCTTCAGGGGGAATTTTACATAAAACAGTCGGAATACATGCCAAATTTTTGTAATAGATTTATAAAGTATACAGACTGTTGGAATTCATGTTAAAATAATCGGTAATGTAGGCTAACTGGGAAAATGACTAGTGTGATTAGTAAGAAATTCTGGCATATCTTAAAAGGAAATTTACTTTTAAGTAACTGACTACAAAGTGTTAAGCAGACATGGGTAGACATCATTTGATGTTGTACTTTAATGTTTATATAAAAATAAATGTCCATAAGATGCTTGAAATGAAAAATTTTGAAACGGGCATGGTGGCTCATGCCTGTAATCCCAGCACTTTGGAAGGCCAAGGTGGGCAGACCACTTGAGGTAAGGAGTTTGAAATCAGCCTGGCCAACATGGTGAAACCTCATCTCTATTAAAAATACAAAAATTAGCCGGTTGTGGTGGCAGGTGCCTGTAATCCCAGCTGCTCGGGAGGCTGAGGCAGGAGAATTGCTTGAACCCAGGAAGTGGAGGTTATGGTGAGCCGAGATCATGCCATTGCACTCCAGCCTGGGCGACAGTGCAAGACTCTGTCTCAAAAAAAAAAAAAAGAAATTTTTTCAAATATTGAAAATATTTTGTTATTAAAGCTTCTCATAAAATGTGTTTATACTTTTCTTTTGACATACTTTTTCTTCCTAAATAGTATAAGGTCAACTTCACCCCACTGATTAATGATGTGATAAATCACATGTAGGTAGCTGTTACATTTCTTTATTGGCAATAGAACCATGGGTTAATTTGCAGAAAAATGTAAATTGTGATAATAAAAGTAAGTCTCTTTTAATTTGCTTTGAGTTGTAATTAGAGATGTTTATCAACTTTAGAAACAATTATTTTTTCATTCAATATGTGGCTTAATGTGAATAAACATGGTTTCTATATTTAAGATAGCGAGGATTAAAATAAAAATAATTATAATGAATACAGCAGAATAATCTTTGGCTAAATGTTCAGAAGGAAACCTCAGTGGTGTTGACGGTTAGAGTTAAAAATTAACCTCAACAGTTAAAATGAATTATTATCCACTTTCAAGAAAAGAGAGGGGAACGATCAGCGATAACGCCAAGTGAAATTCTAATGTATATGAAGTTTGTCTGCATGCCCAGCTACTTTTCCTTTCTGTCCCACACTGAGTACCTCCATGATGTGGACCCTGGCTTCAGTTCCAGGTTCCTGCATGTTGCCCTTCCTCTCTGCTCCCCACTCTAGTCAGTAGAACTTTTTGTATCTACACACCACCCCTTCTTATCCTATAACTTATTTTTCACTTATATAATGCATTTCTGACTTCCAGGATTGTTTCTGCACTTCAAGAACACAAGTTGAATCACTCAGACCTGAAAAACAGTCTGAAACCAGTATCCATCAGTACTTGGTAAGAAAATGGGTAGGCTGGGTACAGTGGTTCACTCCTGTAATCCCAGCACTTTGGGAGGTCGAGGCAGGAGGATCACTTGAGCCTAGGCATTTGAGACCAGCCTGGGCAACAGAATGAGATCTCATCTTTAAAAAAAAAATGGTTGAATACAATTAATGCTCTAACTTTGCCTTCTATAATACTATTCCCTCCTGGTTCTCCTCTATTTCTTTTTCTCTACTGGGTCTTTTACTATTTCTCGTTCCTCCTGCCATTTTCTAGGAGTCTGTAACTGGCCACTTCTTTTCTTCCTAAAGTGGCTCTCCCTAAGCAGTTTCACCTATTACTATGACTTCAGTTGCTCAGATTTCAGATTGTCTTGGAGTACCACAGGTTTCCTGAGGGGAACCTGGCATCAAGCAGAACTGATGCTTCTCAAATTTTTACCTGCAACCCCAGACTCTTTTTTGGGCAACGGAAGTGTCTCTAGAATACCTCTGATTGGATTTTTCAAAGGCATCTCTACTCAGTTTGAATAAAACCTTAATCTTCTTTCAAACCCACCAACCCACTGGTATTTCCTACTTTGGCTAATGAAAACTCATCTACTATGTCATCCCAACTCGAAACTTTAGAGTTATCCTCACACAGCCTCTACCTCTGCCCCATATTTATTATTCACCAAGCCTTCTGACTCTGTCTCTGAAGTGCCCTGGAGTCTGTCCCCTACTTCACGTGAGCACTGCTACTACTCAGGTCTCATTTTCCCTCACCTGGGCTGTTGCAGGTGGACTCGTTGCCTCTAGTCTCCTAGACACACACCTAGTCTTCTCCCACCGCTCACATCAGTGTTCAGTACTGCTGCCAATACAGGCCAGCTTTGTAACTTCCGTTGGCTTCCTAAAGCCTATGGGATAATGTCTAAATTAGCATAATATGAGGACTCTTACTGGTGTAGAATATGTCTAATATTAGTTTCATTTCTTGCTGCTGAGGCTTAGCACATACCCTTCTCTCTACTTGAAATACTTCTCTTTCTTTTCTGCCTCTGAAATTCTTCCTCATCCATCAAGAATTGGTTCAAATATTGTATCTATGAAGCCTTTCCACTTACACTTTTTATTTGGCTCTGCTCCCACATGTCTTAGATATGTCTTAGGATAGTTCTTTGGGATATCTTCCTCCCCTTATTGCATACTTTATACTGCAATTTTTGCTACAGAATGGAACCTACCTTGCAAATGCCTTATTTGCTACAAAATTAGTAAATCCCAGTTAATTTTGCTTATAATTTAACCCAGTCCCATCTTCAGCTGTCTTTATTCTGTTATTTTGCTTTCTATTCATTAATGCTGTAAAGGTTTCTAATTACCTGTCTTTTCATAAAATAGGATGCAGTATCTGAGGGTTAAAAAAATTTTTTGGGGGGTACATGATATATATATTTATGCGGTACCTGAGATATTTTGATACAGGCATACGATACGTAATAATTACATCAGGGTAAATAGGTTATCCATCACTTTACACATAAATCATTTCTTTGTGTTATAAACATTTGAATTATATTCTTAGTTATTTTAAAATGTACAATAAATTGTTGACTATAGTCACTCTGTTGTGCTATCAAATACTAGACCTTATTCTATCTAACTGTATTTTTGTACTCATTAACCATCTCCACTCTGCCCCCCACCCCTTCTTGGCCTCTATTCTCTATCTCCATGAGTTCAATTGTTTTAATTTTTAGCTCCTACAAGTGAGTGAGAACATGCGAAGTTTGTGTTTCTGGGCCTGCCATATTTCACTTAACGTAATGTCCTTCACTTCCATCCATGTTGTTGCAAATGGTAGTATCTCATTCTTTTTTATGGCTAAATAGTATTCCATTGTACATATGTACCACATTTTCTTTATCCATTCATCTGTTGATGGCCACTTAGGTTTCTTCCAAATCTTGGCTATTGTCAATGGTGCTGCAGTAAACATGGGTATGCATATATCTCTTCAATATACTGATTTCTTTTCTTTTGGGTGTCTACCTATCAGTGCGATTGCTGAATCATACGGTAGTTTTTTTTTTTAGTTTTTTGAGGAACCTCCATACCGTTCTCCATAGTGGTCGTACTAATTTGCATTATCACCAATGGCATATGAGTATCCTTGCCAGCATTTGTTATTGCTTGTTTTTTTGATAAAAGCCATTTTAACTGGGGTCAGATGATATCCCCTTCTAGTTTTGATTTGCATTTCTCTGGTGATCAATGATGTTGAGTACTTTTTCATATACCTATTTGCCATATGTATGCCATCTTAAAAAAAAATTATTTTTTTCAGACAACATCTTGCTCTACCACCCAGGCTGTAGTGCAGTGGTATAATTGTAGCTCACTGCAGCCTTGACCTCCTGGGCTCAAGCAATCCTTTTACCTCAGGTTATTGATAAGCCAGGACTACAGGCATGTCCTACCACACCCAGCTAGATGAGGTCTCACTGTGTTGGCCAGGCTGGTCTTGAACTCCTGGCCTCAAGTGATCCTCTCACCTCAGCCTCCCAAAGTATTGGGTTTACAGGTGTGAGCCACTGTGCCCGGAGCTATATGTCTTCTTTCGAGAAATGTCTATTCAGATCTTTTGCACATTTTAAAATCAGATTGTTAAATTTTAAAAATTTGATTGTTTGAGCTCCTTATAAATTCTAGTTATTAATCCCTTGTCAGATGGGTAATTTGCAAATATTTTCTCCCATTCTGTGGGTTGTCTCTTCACTTTGTTGATTATTTCTTTTGCTGTGCAGAAGATTTTTAACTGGCTGTGATCACATTTGTCTATTTTTGCTTGATTGCCTCTACTTTTGCAGTATTACTCAATAAATCTTTGCCCAGATCAGTTTCCTGGACAGCTTCCTCAATGTTTTCTTGTAATTTTATAGTTTGAGATCTTGGATTTAAGTCTTTAATCCATTTGATTTTTTAATATAGCAAGAGGTACGGGTCTACTTTTATTCTTCTGCATATGAATATTCAGTTTTCTCAGCACTGTTTTTTGAAGAGACTGTCTTTTCCTCAGTGTATGCTCTTTGCACCTTTGTCAAAAATGAGTTCACTGTAGATGTATGGATTTATTTCTGAGTTTTCTGTTTCTGTTCCATTGGTCTGTGTGTCTGTTTGTACACCAGTACTATGCTGTTTTGGTTACAATAGCTCTGTAGTATAATCTGAAATCAGGTAATGTGGTTCCTCTAGTTTTGTTCTTTTTGCTTAGGATTATATGATGACCTTGTATGTCTCTTTTTATAAGTTTTGCCTTGAAATTTATTTTGTCTGATATCTATCTATCTATCTATCTCTATATATCTCTCTCTCAATATCTCTCTCTCTCTCTCTCTCTCTCTATATATATATATATATATATATATAGACTCCTGTTCTTTTTTTGATTTATATTTATATGGAATATTTTTCTTCAACTCTTTATTTTCAGTCTATAAGTGTCTTTATAGGTGAAGTGTGTTTCTTGTAGGCAACAGATCATTGAATCCTTTTTTAGTCATCCATTCAGCTACTCTATGTCTTTTCATTGGAAAGTTTAATCCATTGACATTCAGTGTTACTATTGATAAGTAAGGATTTAACTACTGGCTTTTGTTATTTGTTTTGTGTTCCCTCCCTCCCTCCCTCCCTTCCCTTCCCTCCCTCCCTCCCTTCCCTTCCCTCCCCTCCCCTCCCTCCCTCCCTTCCCTCCCCTCCCTCCCTCCCTCCCTTCCCTCCCCTCCCCTCCCTCCCTCCCTTCCTTCTTCCTTCCTGTCTTCTTCCTTTTTGTGAAGTTGATTTTCTCTGGTGGTGTGTTTTAGTTTCTTTTTTATTTTTTTTGTATAGTAGATTTTATGATTTGAGGTTACCATGAGGCTTGCAAATAACATAACGTTATTTTAAACTGACAACACTGATTGCAAAAACATACAGGCAAAGAGAGTGTAAGGTTATTCTTGTAAGGATATTGCCGAGTTTAAAATGAGGAAACTGAGGCCAGCACAAGACAAATTAAATTCTAGTTTATTCAGCTCCCGGGCGAGGTTCTGTGGCCCTGGGGGAGGGAGAGAGAGAGAGAGAGGCCAGAGAAGTCGCGCCCGGCCGTTCTGGGCGTGGGTTTTTATAGGGGGTGAGGGGAATAGATTGGTCAGTGGGGAAACAAAGCATGGGCAACTGCATTGGTCATAGAGAGACTGGACCTGAACTTGGCAAGTTGCCATTGGTCAGGCTCTCGGCGGGATTTTTGAATTTTGGGGCTGAGAGCATGATTTAGTGCTAAGGGTGGGGCTAGGGGTGGAATGCAGGAGTGGGTGTGGGGAGCCTGCATGGAGACAGCAGGTGCTGAGTAGGAGGTCCGGCCTCCTGATAACAGTGTTATCAGGTGCGGAGGGGGTGGGTATTGTCCATCTGGCTCCCGGCGAGGCTATGGGCCTTACAGAGAGAACTAATAAAAACTCTACACCTTAACTTCATTCCTCTTGTTTTTTAATTTTTTGTGGTTTTTATTTATATCTTCTTTTTTTTTTTTTTTTTTTAGACAGAATTTTGCTCGTTGCCCATGCTGGAGTGCAATGGTGTGATCTCAGCTCACCGCAACCTCTGCCTCCCGGGTTCAAGCGATTCTCCTGCCTCAGCCTCCCAAGTAGCTGGGATTAGAGGCATGCACCACCATACCTTGCTAATTTTGTATTTTTAGTAGAGATGGGGTTTCTCCACATTGGTCAGGCTGTTCTCAAACTCCCAACCTCAGGTGATCCACCCACCTTGGCCTCCCGAAGTGCTGGGATTACAGGCGTGAGCCACCGCTCCTGGCCTTATATCTTCTTATACTATTTTGAAAAGGTGTTGTAGTTATTATTTTTGATAGGTTCATCTTTTAGTCTTTCTACTCAAGATATGAGTCGTTTACACACCACAGTTACAATGTTACAATACTGTTTTTATCTGTGTAGTTATTGTTACCAGTGACTTTTGTACCTTCAGATAATTTCTTATTGCTCATTAACATCCTTTCTTTCAGATCGAAGAATGCCCATTAGCATTTCTTGTAGGAGAGGTCTAGCATTGATGAAATCCCTAAGCTTTTGTTTGTTTGAGAACGTCTTTATTTTTCCTTCCATGTTTGAAGGATATTTTCGCTGGATAAACTATTCTATAAAAGTTTTTCCTTCAGCACATTGAATATGTTATGTTACTCCCTCTTGGCCTGTAAGGTTTCCACTGACAAGTCTGCTGCAAGATGTATTGGAGCTCCTTTATACGTTCTTTCCTTTTTTCTTACTTCTTTTCGGATCCCTTCTTTATCCTTGACCATTGGAAATTTGATTGTTAAATGTTCTTTTTGGGTTAAATATGCTGGGTGTTCCATAACCTTCCTATACTTGGGTATTGATATCTTTCTCTAGGTTTGGAAAGTTCTCTATTCTGATACCTTTCTCTACCTGCTCGTCAAGGCCAATAAGTCTTAGATATGCCCTTTTGATGCTGTTTTCTAAATCTTGTAGATTTGCTTTGTTCTTTCATACTATTTTTTCTTTTGTCTTCTCTGTGTATTTATTTTGTTGCAATAATTATTTTTTATATACTTTAAGTTTTGGGGTACATGTGCAGAACATGCAGGTTTGTCACTTAGTGGTTTGTGGCATCCACCCCATCATCTACATTAGGTGTTTCTCCTAATACTATCCCTACCGTATCCCCCCATCTCCTGCTAACTCTCCCGTAGCCTCTCACCTCCCGATAGGCCTCAGTTTGTGATGTTCCCCTCCCTGTGTACATGTGTTCTCATTGTTCAGCAGTCATTTATGAGTGAGAATATGCAGTATTTGGTTTTCTGTTCTTGTGTCAGTTTGCTGAGAATGGTGGTTTCCAGCTTTATCTATGTCCTTACAAAGGACATTAACTTATCCTTTTTATGGCTGCATAGTATTCCATGGTGTATATGTGCCATATTTTGTTTATCCAGTCTATCATTGATGGGCATTTGGGTTGATTCCAAGTCTTTGCTATTGTAAACAGTGATGCAGTAAATGTACATGTACATGTGTCTTTATAATAGAATGATTGATAATTCTTTGGGTATATACCCAGTAATGGGATTGCTGGGTCAAATGGTATTTCTATTTCTAGATCCTTGAGGAATCGCCACACTGTCTTCCACAATGGTTTAAATTACACTCCCACCAATAGTGTAAAAGCATTCCCATTTCTCCATATCCTCTCCAGCATCTGTTGTCTCCTGATTTTTTTAATGATCACCATTCTAACTGGAGTCAGATCGTATCTCAGTATGGTTTTGATTTGCATTTCTCTAATGACCAGTGATGATGAGCTTTTTTTCATGTTTGTTGGCTGCATAAATGTCTTCTTTTGAAAAGTGTCTGTTCATGTCTTTCACCCACTTTTTGATGGGGTTGGTTTTTTCTTGTAAATTTGTTTAAGTTCTTTGTAGATTCTGGATATTAGCCCTTTGTCAGATGGGTAGATTGCAAAAATTTGTTCCCATTCTGTTGATTGCCAGTTCACTCTAATGATAGTTTCTTTTGCTGTGCAGAAGCTCTTGAGTTTAATTAGATCCCATTTGTCTATTTTGGCTTTTGTTGCCATTGCTTTTGGTATTTTAGTCATGAAGTCTTTGCTCATGCCTATGTCCTGAATGGTATTCCTTAGGTGTTCTTCTAGGGTTTTTATGGTGTTAGGTCTTATGTTTAAATCTTTAATCCATCTGGAGTTAATTTTTATAAGGTATAAGGTATAAGGAAGGGATCCAGTTTCAGTTTCCTGCATATGGCTAGCCAGTTTTCCCAGCACCATTTGTTAAATAGGCAATCCTTTCCTCATTGCTTGTTTGTGTTGGTTTGTCAAAGATCAGATGGTTGTAGATGTATAGTGTTACTTCTGATGCCTCTGTTATGTTCCATTGGTCTGTATCTCTGTTTTGGTACCTACCATGCTGTTTTGATTACTGTAGCCTTGTAGTATAGTTTGAAGTCAGGTAGCGTGATGCCTCCAGCTTTGTTTTTTTGCTGAGGATAGTCTTGGCTATGCGGGCTCTTTTTTTGGTTCCATATGAAGTTTAAGGTGTTTTTTTTCTAATTCTGTGAAGAAAGTCAATGGTAGCTTGATGGGGGTTAGCATTCAGTCTCTAAATTACTTTGTGCAGTATGACCATTTTCACGATATTGATTCTTCCTAACCATGAGCATGGAATGTTTTTCTATCTGTTTGTGTCCTCTCTTACTTCCTTGAGCAGTGGTTTGTAGTTCTCCTTGAAGAGGTCCTTCACATCCCTTGTTAGTTGTATTCCTAGATATTGTATTCTCTTAGTAGCAATTGTGAATGGGAGTTCACTCATGATTTGGCTCTCTGTTTTTCTGGTATTTGTGTATAGGGATGCTTATGAGTTTTGCACATTGACTTTGTATGGTGAGACTTTGCTGAAGTTGCTCATCAGCTTAAGGAGATTTTGGGCTGAGATGATGGGATCTGCTAAATATACAATCATGTTGCCTGCCAATAGAGACAATTTGACTTCCTCTTTTCCTAATTGAACACCGTTTATTTATTTCTTCTCTGTATATTTTCAAATAGCTTGCCTTTAATCTCACTAATTCTTTTTTCTGCTTGATCAGTTCTACTATTGAGAGACTCTAATGCATTCTTCAGTATGTCAGTTGAATTTTTCAGTTACAGAATTTGCTTGATTTTTAAAAAATTGTTTCAATCTCTTTTCTTTTTTTGAGACAGAATCTCGCTCAGGCGCCAGGCTGGAGTGCAGTGGCATGATCTCGGCTCACTGTAACCTCCACCTCCTGGGCTCAAGCAATTCTCCTGTCTCAGCTTCCTGAGTAGCTGGGACTACAGGCGCGCACCACCATGCCCAGATAATTTTTGTATTTTTAGTAGAGATGGGGTTTCACCATGTTGGCCAGGATGTTCTCTATCTCTTGACCTCGTGATCTGCCCGCCTCGGCCTCCCAAAGTGCTGGGATTACAGGTGTGAGCCACTGCGCCTGGCCTCAATCTCTTTTCTTAAATTTATTTGATGAGATACTGAATTCCTTCTCCGTGTTATCTTGAAATTTGTTGAGCTTCCTCAAAACAGCTATTTCAAGTTCTCTGTCTGAAAGGTCACGTATCTCTGTCACTCCAGGATTGGTCACTGGTACCTTATTTTGCTCATTTGGTGAAGTCTTGTTTTCCTAGAAGTTCTTGATGTTTGTGGATATTCATTCATATCTGGGCATTGAACAGTTAGGTATTTATTGTAGTCTTTGAAGGCTGCAATAAGTAGTAGTCTTTGAAGACTTACTAGTACCCATCCTTCTTGAGAAGGCTTTCCAAGTATTTACAGGGAATTGAGTATTGTGATCTAAGTCTTTGGTCACTGCAGCTGTATGTGCATTAGGGACCACCTCACTCAAGCCCAGCAACACTGTGACTCTTGCAGACTCATAGAGGTACCATCTTGGTGGTCATGGGTAAGGTCTGAGAGAATTGACCTGGATTACCGGGCAGGGAATCTCATTCTCTTCTCTTACTCTTCCCCCAAACAAACAGTTTCTCTCTCCATGCTGAGCTGCCTGGAACTGGGCTAGGGGTGACACAAGCACCCTGGTTGCCACCACCACTAGGATTGCACTGGGTCAGACCTGAAGCTCAGCACAGCACTGGGTCTTGCCCCAGGCCTGCAGCCACCACTGTGCAGCTAGTTGTTCACCCAAGGACCAAGGGCTCTTTACTCAGCAGATGTTGAATTCAGCCATGCTTGTGTCCTTCTCTTCAGGGTAGTGAGCTCCCCACTTGGCCCTAGGTTGGTCCAGAAATGCCTTGTGGGAGCCAGGGCCATGGGTCAGGAACCTTAGGAATCTACTTTGTGCTCTATTCTACTGCAGCTGAGCTGGCACTCAAACTACAGGCAAACTTCCCTCTCCTTTCCTCAGGCAGGAGGAGTCTCCCCCCATGGCCACCATTGTCCCAGGCCTGTGGTGAGTCCTGCCTGGCTACTGCCAATGTTCACTCGAGACCCAAGAGCTCTTTACTCAGCTTGTGGTGAATGTTGCCAGACCTGGGTTTCTCCCTCAGGGCAGTGGGCTACCCTTTGGCCCAGGGCGAGTCCAGAAATGCTATCCAGGAGCCAAGGCCTGCCATTAGGGATCCCAGGAGTCTGCTTGGTACTCTAGCCTACTGTGGCTGAGCTGGTACCCAAGCTGCAAGACCGAGCCCCCTTTACTCTCCCCTCTCCTCTACTCAGACAGAAGGAGCCTCTTTCCTGTGACCACCACAGGTGGGAATGTGCTGTTTCACACCTGAAGCCAGCAGGGCCCTGAGTTTCACCCAAGGCTCACAGCAAGTATTGCCTGGCTACTGTTGATGTTTATTCAAGGCCCAAGGGCTTGAATAAATCAGTTCTGGATCCTGCCAGAATTAGGTCCTTCCCTTCATGGGAGCAGTTTTCCTTCTGGCCCACAGTGTGTCTAGAAATGTTGTCCAAGCTAGGGCTTGAAATGGGGCCTCAGTGCCTGGTGCCCTGTTCTTCTGCGGCTGAGCTGCTATCTAAGTTGTAAGACAAAGTTTTCTTTATTCTTACCTTTCCTCTCCTCCTTAAGGTGAAGGAAGGAATCTCCTGAAGCTGCAAGCTGCACTGCCTGGGGTTGGAAGAGGGGTGACATAAGCACTCCCTTGGCCACCCTGGCTGGCATCTCACTAGGTCATGGGCCCCCCGAGTTCACTGGCTTCGAGCCCAGTATGGCACCAGGAATTGCCCTGGAATTGCAGTCCTTGTGGTGTAGACTACCTTTCAAGTTTATTTAGGATCCCAGAGGACTTCAGCCTGTGGTGGCAGACAAGCTTGCTGGAATTCAGGTTCCATCTGCTGGGATGGGTGATTCCCCTCTGGCTAAGGTCAAGCTAAATGCTCCCTCCTTGGGCTCTGGCTTAATTCTTCCGTGTTGCTTTCTGCTGTGACAGGCAGCACTGAGTTCCACTGCAAAGTCCCACAATCACTGCGCTCTCCCTCCTCGGGGGAGGCATCAGCTATTCAAGACTGTCTTTCCTAACCTGTTCAGTGCCTCTTTCAGTGATAGGAAGTTAAAACCAGGTACTGTGATCACTCACCTGACTTTTTATTCTTACAAAGGTGCTTTCTTGTGTGGATAGTTGTTCAATTTGGTGTTCCTGAAGGGTGGGGGAAGATTGCTGGAGGGTTCTATTTAGCCATCTTTGTTCACCTACCTCACAGTCTGAGTTTTAATTCCGGTAATACCCTTTGAGTGAGGCAGAAAGTAAAGTGACTCTTGTCTCCATGCTGTTATTGAGAGAGAGGCCAAGAACTAAGCAAACGTTCACAGGTGCCACCTGAATCCTGTAAACCTCCAGGTTGGAGCCATTTTATAATTTAAGGATTGAAATGTCACATCTCTCTGTTAGTAGAGTTAGACTAAAATCTTGAGTAAGAGGAGCAGAAGCATTAATCTGTATGTTCATGTGGAGAAGTGAATTGGAAAAGTTGTATAATGTAAGTTGACACCAGCTGGAAACTGGTGCCTGATGACTAGAAAAACTTCACTGTGCGCTGAGTCATGCTGTAAAACACCATCTGTTGTCTTTTCTTTGGACAACTTGTTCTCCATTGGCCTGGACTTTATAGATAGGATTTTTATGTTAAAATATCATGTTTGGAGGATAGTCTGGTTTTCCAAGTCATTTGTGTCTCCTGTAACTTTGGAAACCCCTCTATCTGTAGGAAAATTCCTTTGCAAATGAAAGGCTGTGATGTTTGAGCTGAGATGCTGCTTTTCAAAATAATGCAATTTTAACATTACAGGGATTCATGAGAGGCCATCTAATCTAATTTTCAACTTATGTAGGGAGTGTTCTCTATAATATCTGACAGTTCTTTGTAGAAATTTAAATAAAAAGAGCTTCATCATGGAAAAATAGTCATCATAGAAAAATAGAAACATACAGAAAGGTATGTTTCACCACAATTAAAAGTCTGACAGGATCTCTCTGAAAACACTTCATTGGCTTGATTATTGAACCATGATGTAGGGTCTGTTTCTCAGCCTCTTAGGATCAGAAACTGGATTTAGTAGGCAAACCTAGAGTGGATCCATATTTCAATATCGGATCCATATTTTAATATCGGATTCACATTAATCAAGCTCATTATAAACCCAGTCTCCCAGTGCCAGAGAAAAAGGTGCCCTTACATCATATCATCAGTCCACTCTTTCTTCATAGAAAAGTTACATGGGAAACCAAATCATAATTAGAAGCAGTTTAATATATAATGGAGAAGTAATGACAGCTGTCAAAGTACTTGAAATTCATATCACAATGCTTCCTTTTGCTGCAAGCAGACATTTGTGGGTATCAAAACTTTTCTTTTTCTAGCCTTCCAATTGCTGACCATTCCCTCTTCACTTCCAGTTCTTGTACCTCCCTGTAGCTCAACTGCTGTCAGTGGTGGTCACCTAACCTCTGAAATATATCAATGGAGAGAGGATGATGCAAAGAGGCAGCTTGATGCCTGAGTCACACTTAAATGGCACCAGTTACTCCATATTTCTTAGGCCGAACTGAAATCGACTTCCTGGAGCTTCTATCTGTTGATCTCGGCTCTTCTCACTGAACAATTGTTTACCCTTTTATATTAGTCTTTTAGTCACTTACAAATGGCAACTATATATATTCTTAATATTTTTTTTTTCCAGATTAAGTATTTCCAATTCCTTCATTGTTGCTAGAACCTTCACCAACTTAGTTGGTCTTCTCTAGGCATCACCATTTTACAATTCCCTCTTAAATTGTGGTGTCTCAGTTGTCCATGGTACTCCAGATACTAACTAATCATTTCAGAATACAGTGAGACTCTTGTCTTTTCCAGTCTGCTTAATTTTGCTTCTGTAAATGTAGCTCGATATTGTGCTTTTATTTAACAATCTCTCTCATGCTATTGACTGAAACCTCCAAGTCATAAACCTGGTATTCTCAATTTTGTATTTACACCGTTGATTTTTTTTAAACAAAACTTAAGTGTAAGGTTTTGCATTTATCCTCATAAAATTTTACTGATGTGGGCCCATTCTTCTAGCTGCTCAGGAAGATTGTGAGTCCTACCTTTTTTTTTGGGGGGGGGGGATAATTAGCTATGCCCAGCAAGGCATTATCCATACTTTTTCTTTTTTCTTTTTTTTTTTTATTTATTTTATTTTTTTTATTTTTTGAAAGAAAGGAAAAGAGAGGAAAGAAAGTGAGAGTGAAAGAAAGAAAAAAAAAGAATGTACGAGAGAAAGAAAGAGGAAGAAAAAGAGGGAGAGAGAACAGGATTCTTG